>VMDO01018048.1:0-43209 GCA_007922755.1 Pedetes capensis
AAGGACATCATGTTTGGAAGAGTGGCAGGTCAACGCAAAAGAGGAAAACCCTCCACCAGATGGATTAACACAGTGTCTGCAACAATGGGCTTAAACATAAATAAGATGGTTTGCCTGGCACAGAATCGGCAAGTGTTTCGATCTGCTGTACATAGGGTCGCTATGAGTAGGACTCGACTCGACGGCACCTAACAACAACGACATAGTTCTTACCATTAGCCCACAATCACTCCAGATTACCAGGCTTGACTTCCAAAGAAAAGAGGTAGCAATTATAAGGCTGGAAAGGGTAAAGATGTTAGTCAGGAAATAAAGCAAAGGAGCAGACATGTTTCAGCAATTAAGAAGCAGTTAAGAAGAATTTATCACCTTTGCTTCAACTCTCAAGCCCCATGTTAGGCTCCAGGAATGTCACTAGATGCACAGCAGAAAAATACAGCTCAGTGTGGCCACCTAGCTGGAAGAGTTCCCCTAGTATGGACCTCCACTCAGGTTAATCCTTCTCCCAAGCCTACAGCACCTGGTGTTCCTAGGTGGTCTCCTATGCAAGTACTAACCAGGCCTGACCCTGCTTAGCTTCTGAGATCTAACAGGATGGCATGCCACAGTGGTATGGGTGCAGGCATCCCCAAACAATTAGCCATTGAAAACCCTATGAATATCAGAGAAGCACTGTCAAATATAGTGCCAGAAAATGAGCCCCACCCCACCCCAGGTTGAAAGCCATTCAAGAAACGGCTAGGGAAGAGTTGCCTTTTCAAATTAGAGTCTGCCTTAATGATGGGAATGGAATAAAGCCAGTGGGACCTCATTTTGGTGATATGGTACAACACAAAATGAAAAGAAACAGTGGCTACAACATTGGGCTCAAACATAAAAAGATTGTGTGCATGGCAGTGTTGGGTAGTGTTTTGTTCTGTTGTACATAGGGTTGCTATGAGTTGAATCCAACTAGAGGACACCCAGCAACAACAATCCACATGCAGTAAATTAAATTTAAATTAATTAAAATAAAATTTAAAAGCCATTCAACTGTTCTACTCTATTTCAAGTGCTCAGTAGATACATGTGGCTAGTGAGCTACTGACTTGGATGACACAAATATAGAATCTTTCCATCATCACAGAAAGTTCTATTTATTGGACAGAGGAGCACTAAGACGTAAGCAA
Organism: Pedetes capensis; assembly: GCA_007922755.1. Taxonomy (NCBI): domain Eukaryota; kingdom Metazoa; phylum Chordata; class Mammalia; order Rodentia; family Pedetidae; genus Pedetes; species Pedetes capensis. The sequence continues at coordinate 1,170 of VMDO01018048.1, forward strand.
CTAAGGACAGATTAAGGCATTGTTTCTGCAAGATCTATATTTAACTGTATTTTTTAAAAACTAAATAGCTTCAGCTCTGATATCAGGGTTTCATTAAAGGGGAGTTTATGAACATCCGGCTCTGGGCTGCCCCAGAAAGCAAAGCACCTGGACCAGTGCTCGGGTCTAATTGCACTTTAGAATCACCTGGGAAATTTAATAATCACATCGGCAGGTGGGTAGGACACTGTTGTAAAAGCTCTCCAGGTGATTCTAATATTCAGTCTTGCTTGGCATGGCCTGGTTTATGATCATGGTAATTTTTCTGCTGTAACTGGTACCTCCCCATTTTGTCCCTTATTGTAGTGGCCACTTACCAAGACCTGCTTTCATGTACCCACTCTGACCTGGGGATTTAAAGTGGTCTATCAGCCCTACTTCTGACTTCAAAGAGCCTCATTTGCTACTGAATCTCCATCTTTGCATTGGCCCCAGCAAGCTGCTTGTTTTTCTTTACCCCACAGCAGCTTTTTGTTGGCATTTCAGTCTCGTTGCCCTAAATACTTAATAAAACTGATAATGAAGCTTCAAGGATACAGATAATAGGGTCAGAAATAAATTTAAGCAGTAACACAAGAAGTCATTGGTTATTTACTTTCTGCTGTTCAAAATAAAAGTCATTCATTTTCTTTTATCTAAATTAGAAAAGATTGAAGTGGAGAAAGAGAATTGTTGTCAGAGAGCCACAGACCCCAAAGCTACAGAAGGATCATTGTTGTTTTTAGGTGTGGTCTAGTTGGATCCAACTCATAACTACCCTCATAGGGTTTTCAATGGCTGATTGTTTGGGGATTGTTTCAGGAGTGGGTTGCCAGGTCCCTCTCTTGTTTTTGCAGTGCTGGAGATCAAACCCAGGGCATCAGAGAGCACAGAGCAGCACTCTACCAACTGAGCTACCAACCCCACAGAAGGATCTGCAGTGACCCTTTAGTGTGAGGCACTACTACCATAAAATGGACTTGGAGTGTACGGTGTCTGGATACACAGTTGTCTAGGGACATAACCAGACACTACACAACTGTGCTCTTCAGCGAGAGTGCCATCCGTAATATGATGATGTCTCCCTCAAAATAAACATCCAAAGACCCAATGTAACAACTTGAAATACACATAACAGAGGCACTTTTTTCACCCTAAGCAGTATGGAACCACCAGAATAGCTTAAACAAGACAAAACAAAACAAAATGGGATGGACTGGAAATAGGGACAAGTCCAAGTTTTGTGGGTCTCAAGTCTTACACGATTCGTGGGGCTCTCTTTAAGGAAAATACGAGTAATGAAAATAAATATTTACCCAAAGTTGGAAAAGAAGTAATATTAATATAGTTTAAAAAAAAAAAAACCTGATATTACAAACCAGAAAATCCAGAAAAATTTATCAACTACAGATATACCTTTGTGTTTTTCATTGCTATGACAGAATTAAACACCTGTTTATGGAACGTTAATCACATGAAAGGCAATACAGTATCAGGAGCATCATGAATAGTCAGAGAAATCTCTATATGCTGCCTCTACCGCCACTAACCTGTGAAGCCTCGTTAGCAGTAACTAAGCAGACAGGAATGACTGCAAACCACATGAATTGTTGTTGTTATTGAGTCCGACACATAGCAATCCTATGTATAATAGAACAAAACACTCTGACACTATGCCACTATGCCTGGCACTATTGTCAGTGTTTCTCTGCTATTTATAGGGTTTTCTTTTTTTTCCTTTTTCTTTTTTATAGTATAGATTATGTTTCTTAAAGATAGTACACTTTTAAGGAATAACTATAGGGAAAATTGAGGCACTTGAAGAAGCTTAGGTAGATCTGCAAAGGAACTTAGAAAAACCTTTGTTCCCTGGGTGAGTTGACAGAAGGATGTCTTTATCCCCCAGGGGAAGGTAAAGAAGCCAGAGAATAGGAGAGTTAAGCAGGCTTTTAGAAGGAAAGGTGCCTTGGATAGACAGAAAAGATGGCAGGCTCTAGAAAAGAGAAAGACGTCCACATGGTTACCTGAGAGAGAAGAGGAGAGAGAAAAGGGGGAGAGAAAGAGAGAGGGGGGTGAGGGAGAGAGAGAGAGGGGGGACACTTGTGGAAGGAGAGAGGAAGAAGAAAAGCTATTCATAGGGTTTTCAGTGGCGGATTGTTTCAGGAGCGGATTGCCAGGTGCTTCTCCCTAGTGTGCGGCACCTGGTGTTCCCAGGCAATTTCCTATTCAAGGACTAATCATGCCAACCCTTCTTAGCTGCTGAGATCAGATGGGATCAGCTGTGAGGGTGCTATTGGCTGCAGACAATAGATAGATTTTGCTAAACCCAAATAAACCCAAATGCTAAACCCAAAATAAATGAATCATCAACCCACTCTTAGCTGTATTTCAGAAATGACAAGACTCTCCAACTCTAACTGGCAAGGGGGAGATGGGACAGAATCTGAAGCTGGAATGGAAAGGGAAAGTATTCTCAACCAGTTGTCTGAGATATCTTAGTTTTGCACATTTTGCAAGAACATGTGACCATGCGAAGATATTGCAGGGCCCCACCTGAGTCAAGGAAGGGTCCATGCAAATGAGAGATCCCAAAGCTTAAGCTTCATTAGCTACACAATAAATCCTCTGCTTCCAGCCAGATGCCTAGATTTGAAAACTAACTATGCAAGCTTGACCATGATACTAATCTCCCCAGTGTTTTCTCACTTGCAAAATGGGAATAATAATAGTGCCCACTTCATAGGGTTATTGAGAGAATCAGTTCATGTATGTAAATGGCTAATAACAATGCTTAGCACATAGGAAAGTCTTTTAATTGTAGAAGTATATTAATAACAGGTTGTATAGCATTCATAACTTTTTAAAGCTTTCATTATAATATGATTCATCTGATCATTTCAGTACTTATTTGGCATGATTCTTTTTGTTTCCAGTTTTCACATGAAAAATTCCTAGTCCCAAAAGTGTGAGCAATTTGCTCACAGGGGTTATAGTTGCCTCTCATCGGAGCTTTTTTCGCATGTCTCTGTCTCTCTGCGTCTCTCTTTTTTCCAGTACTGGGGGTTGAACACTAGCCTGCAGGTGTACCACTGTGGCGTCCAATCCCATCAGATCTCGGAAGCTAAACAGGGTCAGGCCTGGTTAGTACTTAGATGGGAGACCGCCTGGGAACACCAGGTGCTGTAGGCTTGGAAAAGGACCCAGCAACCTATTCCTAAAAACAATCAGCCACTGAAAACTCTATGAATAGTGGAGAAGCACTGACAATAATGTTTCTTCTGTTGTACATAGGGTTGCTATGAGTCCGACAGCGACTCGAGGGCACCCAACACAAATAACAGAGGTTGAACTCAGGGCCTCATACATGCTAAGCAAGTGCTATTCCACTGAGCCTCACTCTCAGCTCCCTTTTTATTTTGACACAATCTTGATAAACTGTGCAGGCTGCTTCTGGCCTTGAACTTGAGATCCTCCTGCCTCAGCCTCCCCAGTTGCTGGGATCACAGATGTGCTCCATGCCACCTGGCTGGTGTGCATCTCTTATTGCTCAGATTATATGCTAACCTATGTGTTTGTATCCTCCACTGAAGCATGAGCATTCAGAGAAGGCCAAGGTCTGGTTTGACTCCAAATCCTCTAGAACTGTTAGTGGGCAGTTGAGGCAACTGTGATCCTTACATACCTGTATTTCTTAAGGGACTAGCATGTATTGCCAACATCTGGCTTCATTTGTAAACTCTATGGGTGTGTTTTTCAGAATATAGAAATGTGAACCTCTGTAGACGTGATAAGAGAAGGGTTTGTAATCCTTTCCTTAAAGACTGAAATTCCTTGTTACATTGTTGGAAACACATGTAAATCTTCTGGCTGTGTAAAAGCATGGGAACTACTCATAATGGGAATTTACAAAAGAGTTCTTCCTTTCAACTGAAGCCAATGGAGAGAAATACAGGCCTGCCCACTGGAACTGAGGGCGTCTCCACCTCTTCTGTTGGCCTTTTTCTAATAATTTTAATTTCCCTTGAAAGTCATTTATTATAGGTAGTTTCCCTCCTCCAGTCTACTATTCTTAGAATGCCTTTATTTGTTGTAATTTCTTGCCAGCTTGTAAGTTATTTGTAATGTTTTCCACCATCAAAAATGCCTGTTGTGGTTTATTTTTAATGGACTTATTGCCTGTTCCTACTGGAAAACTTTTATGACGGAATTTATAGCTATTCAATTACTTAAAAAATATGTATACTTAAGACTCATGGGGGCTAGTGTATAGAAGACACATGGTTTCGGTTTGGTCTTTTTTACTGTATTTTCTTGCAGGATTCTTTCAACCTACGCATTGGCCAACCTCGTCTCCTTCCTCTTTCAGGTTGTGCTGTGGCCTGATTGATCAGGAATTTGAATGAAAAGGAAATTAGGCAACTATTCGTTCTAATCAACCGCTTTCTCAGTTCACCTTGTTATTCCCCCATAGCTTTGTAGAATCTCAGCTGCATTGTTGGTATTGCTAGGTTCTGTCAAGACGGATCACATAGTGACTCTCATGGGGTTTCCAATGGCTGATTGCTTCAGGATTGTGTAGGGAGTAGGCTGCCACATCCTTCTCCCATTTTTTTGTGGTGCTGGGGATCAAAAACCAAAGAAGTTTGAATTGAGGCTGCTGACAAGGCTGAGCAAATTTAAAAAATTTTAAGTTAAAAGGGTAGATTTCTTGTCTTCAAAAAACAAAAGCCACTTTCTTCCTATTGAGAAAATGATTTAATATTTACAAACTGAATATGATTTTTAAAAGTGACTATTTTTCAAACTAAGAATATTTGGTGTGTGAAAGATCCAGGTAATCAGAGTTGTCATAGGACAGGGACGTCTCAGAAATCTGTTTGAGGGCTGAGTGTAGCTTGGCGGTAAAATACTTACTAGCATGAACAAGGCCCTGGGTTCCATCTACAGCACTGAAAACAAAGAGAAAAAAAGAGAGGAAGCAGCTCTTCAAGGAGCTGACTTTCCCTGTCCTTTTCTTTACTGTCTTGTTTCTGCTTCCATCTAAATTTAAGGAGTTTTCTTATTTCTCTGATATTTAACAACCAAACGCTGATAGAAATGAAGGCTTTAGGGTAGGATAAAGCCAGACGTGGAGTAGAAAGTTAACAGGTTTAATGGAAGTCAGCAGTGTAATAGCAATAGCAAAAGTGTACATAATAATAACAATTTCTACTTTTTTTTTTTACCTCTTTGGATGTTTTCTATCCTTGGCATACTCTTCACTGATCCACATAACCTCCCATAGAGGCCTATAAATAAAGGATAGGATTCTAATCACACTTGTCCCATCCCAAAAATGGGAAAGAGAAGAAAAGGAAAGAGAAGAATATACTAAATAATTAGTAACAAATAAATTAATCCTTTAAAGGGTGGATATATTTTAAGGCCCCATTTCCTAGAAATCTTAAAACAAGGAACTTTTCTTCATTATTAATGGAAAGTTACAGCCACTTCAGAGACATAAAATTTTGAATGTACCATTTGGGAGAACTTTAATGAGTTGGAATGTCTTACTCATTCTTCCATGATCTCACTATTAATAGCTGTAATTCAAGTGCAACATAAAGGTTTAAAGAGTGCTCATCCCCTGGGAGTTAAGCTTCTGTTTTTCTTGTTCACTGAAATGGGAAATGAGGAGCCCAAAGAACATGGGGTCAGGGTGCAGAGTATTATTTCAAGATTTAAATTTTCATTAATCCACCTATCGTCACATTTTTAGCCTTTTGTCTTTTCCTCAATTATCATTAGTAATTTGGAATGCCTTGACAAGCATCTGATTTTTTTTTCTTTTTTCCTGAAAGAATCTTTCAGGAAGGAGAATGGAGTTAACAGGATCATATTCTGAATATTGTCCTGCCGAAACAACTCAATAGCCTAAGTATTCGCCCATTCCGTGTAGCTCCTGATAACCTAAGTAGCTAGAAATGACTGTAAACTTGACCCTATTTAAAGTCAAGATAACAAAAATTCTATCGCACTAAAGGCCCAATATAGTGGGGAAAACCATGAAACTTTCCTCAGTCATAATGTACAATTATACAGGACTTGCGTCAACCAGTTGTATAGAGCAGACCTCATTTAGCTGGGAGAGGATGATACAGAGCTCCTTCGAAGGCTACTAAAGTTAGGCCAATTCATACTCTCTAACCACAGACGTTCAGTTAGTTCAGTTCAATAGGTTTCCTGAAGGACAATTATGTGTAACAGGAGCTGACACAGTAAATGAGGCCCAGTTTCCTGCTGCCAAGAGCTTGGCAGTTGGACACTTGATGAGCTGAACCATGACTTCTTCCCAACTGGACTCTCCATCCAGCCCTATCCACTTGGAGGCTTTTGTTTCTGCAGATATATATAATGAATTCAGCCTCTCACTTGCCTAATTGGATGTCTTATTCCTCTGTTTGGGTTATTTGTTGGGTGGGGGCAGTTCCTGAATTCATTCTAGATATGTGAGTTTATTTATGTATTTATTTGCCATTTTGCTAAAGTATCTTTTCTTCCCATGACCCTCATCTGTGGGGCATCGCCCTGCACACTGGACTCGCTCCGGCTGTGAGTGAGCCAATCAGGGGTGGTTCCAGAATGGTCCAATCAGGAGCCATTCTGGGGTTTGGAAACAGCCAATTGGTGTCGAGGGGACTGAGGCAAGGGAATAGATGCCAGTGCCATCTTGGAGAGCTCAACGACCCTGAGTTCCTGGATGTAGGGCAAAGGTGACTTTCTGGGGAACAAGCCTCAGTCCTCCAAGGGGCCTGGATAGGCCCGGGGGCGAACTGCCTCTCTAGGCAGTGCCCTACACTCATCCTTTAGGTTTTTATCCTTGGGTTTTTCTGTATCTTATTCTGTGGGTAATTTCTTTTTCCTTGTGTCTCAACATGTTTCTCTTTTGCATTATTCCTTTCTGTGAAGAGTAAATATTTGCAAAGGCAGAAGGATCATCTGTACAGCTAAAACTAAGGTTAAAAACATTAAAGTATTTAATAGCAATTACATACAAACCCAATGATATATTTTGTTAATAGAATGAGGTTGGGAGATTATGATACTTAAACTACCTCAATAAGGATTTATGTCTTTTAAAAAAATCTAAAGCAAATATTCAGAAAATGTAAGCATGTTTAGCAGTAAGACTCATTGGTTTTGCTGCCTTTGAGCTTTCTATTTTTATTTTTAGAATTCAGACACACCTTCACACTACACACACACACACACACACACACACACACACACAACTTTGTTGGTAGTATAAAGCAAAATACCTCTTCAATGCCTATGAAATAAAATACAAATTCTTAGCCCTAGAAATTATGGCCCTCCTTGACCTTTCATAATCCATCTCTCCTACATTTCTCTCCCTATGTCCCTGACCTTGTCTTCTTCCACATAAACAGCTTGCTTACTGCTCAGTGCTTCTGTCTTCATACCCCTGTTTGTGATCTTTCTACCCTGCCACACTTTTCTGATGCCCACCCTACTTCTATATTATCTCATCCATGGGCTGCATGACATGTTTTAGACCTTTGAACAAAATAATAATAATAATAATAATGATAATAATAATAATAATAATAATAATAGCAAATGTTTGTGGTGCTCCACATCAGTCAGACCCCATGCCAAGTACTGTCCATGTATTATCTTGTCATGTTGTTATGGCAGCCTTCTAAAGGTGAGGGAACAGAATTTTAGAAACTTGTTCAAGTTCACAAACTAGCAAATGCAGAAATAGAATTGGACCTTAGGTTTACATCACTCTAACACTCATGTTTACAACTAAGGAGAGACTATCTGAAGGAGACTGAAGGAGTAGAGACATCACATAGTGAAACTCATAGAAGTTTACAGAAATAATCTAGATGAGAAGTAAGGGGTGAATGAATGGGAGTTGGGAGTAAGGGTAAGTGGTAGAAATATTGCAATGAGAGAATTGACTACAGCTGATGTTTCATTGAATGTGAGAGCAGAAAAAAGTCAGAGAAAATGCCACTGTAGGGTAATTGGAAGTTCTGTCCAGAGCCATATTTGCACTGTTGGAATCTGAGCCAAGCAGAGTAAAGATATTTATTTTGGGATAATATCTTAAGTATAACCTACTGCATTTTTTTCTCCGAGTAGCAGATTTGTCCCTGGCAGCCCTTCTGCCATGAAGACCACAATCTGAGCCTGATCTTATTGCCCAAGGGCAGCAGAGGGCAGACACTGCCTAGACAAAAGAAATCAATGCTCTGCTTTGAATCTCAAAAATAGAGTTTTAAAAGTCCAGAGGTGAAATGATGGTCTAAAAGGAAGTTTTTTTTTTTTTTTTTTTGTAAAAGCTTTACTTAGTGGAAGATATAAAAGCGTTTTCTCAGAATATCCCAAATCTCAGGTTTAAATATGGAATTATACACAGAATACTATAGCATGAAGTTTTAATATAAACCATGGAGTAGGAAGTCTAGAGACATGCCAACCTGGCATCAGATCTCCTCAGATCTCGGAGGCTAAGCAGGGTTGGAAATGATTTGTCTTTGGATGAGAGGCTTCCTGGCAATACCTGGTGCTCTAGACTTGGGAGAAGGTCCCAGCAGCCCACTCCTGAAACAATAAGCCATTGAAAACCCTATAAATAGCAGAGAAGCATTGACATAGTGCCGGGCATGGGATAGTGTCAGGGAGTGTTTCGTTCTGTTGTACATAGGGTTGCTATGAGTTGGACCCAACTCAACAGCATCTAACAACACCACCATACGGTAGGAAAGGATATGGCTATCACATTAAGTGCAGTTTCTATTGGGCTGGCAAAGAAAATAAAAGTTGTTTCTATGTCTGAGGAGGGAGGAGAATGAGGGCAAGAAATACAGAAAAAGCACATGAACACTATTAAACATAAAGAGAAGAATAAGAGTTGAGACCAGTAGGGATGCTCCATGCTTCTGTTACCCTACAAAAGTGAGGAAAGGAGAGGGACTGGTGATAGGCTTAGTAATTACACACACACACACACACACACACACACACACACACACACACACACACTCTAATACACTAATTCTGGGATAATCCCAAAGCCAGAGGATTTGTTCCCTCATTCCTATGGCTGGGCCCCTTTGCGAATGCCTGTGTCCAGCATAACTCTGGAGCAGTAGGCTCCCTGGGAATACAGCACACAAGGCACCCTGTGATTACAGTAGTGGATTCCCCAGCCATACCAAAGCTAAAGAAGGGGTTTTGGTGTGTGCGCCTGAGACACCATTCCTGATTTGCAGAGCCTGTGTGTGGAGCACAAGTGACTCAGAACTTCGTGAATGTCCTGGAAGGAATGTGGAAGTGATAAGAGAAGGGAAGGAGGTCAATACCAGAAAGCAGAGGCTAAAGAGTGAGGGGAACACTAGGATCAGAGGCCACTGCTGAGATGTCAGCATGGGAGAAGTATGGAAGGTGAAGGGGCCAAGTGGGTCTAGCCATGCCGGGAGGTGTGAATCCCAGTTCAGGATGTTAGTGACCAACAGGATCCAGCTGGACCACAGCACAGGTCACTGAGGCAGGGGAGACAGGCAGACTAAATGCTAATTTGCCTTCATGCACCTGGGCACATATGCAACCTGAGACATTGAATCATGTCTGCTAAGACAAGTGGAAGGGAGAAAAGGAGAAAAGTTTAAGGACTGAGAATGTATTCCAAAGGCACCTAATTAACCAGAGAGATGAATGTAGGATTTAAACTGGAAAGACTAGTAAATTTAAGACAGTAAACAGAAAAGGCTGAAGCCCGTTTGAGGTGGTCCTTGTGAGGTGTCTTATTGAATTATAGAGGAATAAGTTTAAAGTTTTCTGAATTGGAGTCAGAGTGCATCCACTTTGCCTTCATTATAGATTGTTTACCTTCATCTATCCCACTCTGGCATCCAATCCCATTTGATCTCAGCAGCTAAGCAGAGTTGGACCTGGTTAGTACTTGGATGAGAGACTGCCTGGGAATACTGGGTGCTGTAGGCTTTGGAGAAGGACCTGGCTGCCCACTCCCAAAATAATTGAAAACTCTATGAATAGCAGAGAAACACTGACCGTAGTGCCAGAGATGGCACTGTGTCAGAAAGTGTTTCATTCTGTTGTACTTAGGGTCACCGCAAGTCAAACCCAATTCAATGCCACCTAACAACAACAACAACAATAATATGGATTGTTTAAATCAACTTTCTATTTCAGGGTATGGGGTCCCAGATTTGTGTCACTGACAACAGGGGCTATCTGGAAGCTTCCTACTTTATTTGTTCTTGACATGTAGGTGCTAAACTCAGATATTAAATTTCAAAATTAATATATCACCATTTACAAAAATATATATGCCTTATAAATGTAGATACCTAGGGCAACATCTTGTTTGTCCTATCATAGTTACATTGACAGAAGTAGGGAATTTAAAAGAAGAAAAAGGTTTTAGAGGCAAAATGATAAATTCATCATTTTAAATAAAATTTTTATTTTAAAAAAGTTGTAGATGCACAGAAAAATCATAGCAATAGTACAGAAATTTTCCATATTCCCTGTACCAAGAATTCCCATTAATATCTTATATTAGTATAGTATACTTGTCACAATTAATTGATACATTATTATGAACTAAAATCTATTCTTTATATAGGTTTTCTTACTTTTTAACTAATATCTTTTTTTTTCTATTCTAGAATTCTGCCTGGGATAGTGCACTGCATTTGGTTGTCATGTATCCTTAGGTTTCTCTTGGCTGGGAGATTTTCTCAGACTTTCCTTGGTTTTGATAGCCTTGGCATTTTGAGGATGGTAGTCAGGTATTTTGTAGAATGTCTCTCCATTGGGATTTTTTTCATGTGTTTTTTCATGACTAGTCTAGGTTGTGGGTTTGATGAGGATGATCACAGAGGAAAAGTACCACATTCATTATAACAGAGAGAGGGTAAATGCTATCAGCATGACTTCTTGTGGTCAATGTTGAGCTTAGTCACCTAACCAGGCAGTGCTTGTCAAGTTTCTCCACTATAGTTATTCTTTCTCCTTCCTTCATTGTACTGTACTCTTTGAAAGGAAGTCAGTATGTGTGGCCCACAATAGCCACAGTAGAATTATATTCCACTTCCTTGAGAGCAAAGTGTATATGCAAAATGAGTTCAATTTAACTTGTAGAGTTTGAGAGGCCTTAGAAGTACATAGTGGAAAATTTCTGTGAGTGTTGAAAAAGGAAAATTATAGTTTCATAGAAAAATCAGGAAGGGAGGAGAAAGAGAGAGAGAGGGGGAGAGAGAGAGGGAGAGGGAGAGTGTATTCAGTTGGTATCAAGTGGATAAGGAGCTAGCAAAATGATGGAGGAAGCAGTCCATATAGTTGTGCAAGAACTGGCAATGAGCAGTGTCTTGGAAGCAAAAGGAAAACAATTTCAAAAGGGGAATGACAATTGGTGATGTAAAATGCCACAATGAACACAATAAATGAACACAAAACAACTAAGAACGCTAAAGAAACTTTTGAGTTTGGTAACTAAAAGATTAATTCTTCTAGTTATGTGACCTTATCAATTAATAGGAACTCACTTGGTAGAGTGCTATGCTGCACTCTCCGAGGATCTGGGTTTGAACCCCAGCACTGCAAAAGTGGGAGAAGGATGTGGCAATCCACTACTAAAACAATCCTGAAACAATTAGCCATCATTGAAAACCCTATGAGGATCACTATGAGTTGGACACAACTTGATAGCACCTAACAACAACAATAACAATCAATTAATAGAAACTGGAGCATACTGTTTTGAGCTTATCCCATTAGCAACTCGTAGAAGTTGCCACAGTTGATATGCCTCTCTCCCCACAAAATTCTAGTTATGCATCATCTTGGCTTTTCAATGAATTATTTGTTGTTCTTATTACAAATTTGCATTCTGCAGTATTTAACAGGGTAAGAGGGTTCTTGCTGCAGAAAAATGATAGCATGTTTTTATATTACACATGGGTATCATATTATGAAAGTATTTTCTTGAGTGAACTTCATTTAAGTTCAGAGTTGCCTAAGGAAAATAATAGGATAAGGCAAGTAGAGAGGTATAACTAGCATCATACATGGATAATGTGGTCTTTGAGAACAATGAACACAAATACCACATATGACTACAATAAGAAAAGGAAGGGTGTGGTGGAAAATGTAGTGGACTGGAGTATGAACTGTATTCTAGCCCTACCTGCATTTCTCTTAAAGGGGCATGTCAGTGGAGACTCTGTGTCTCTTGGGTCAGCTTCCTCATTTAAGAGGAGTAGCCTGGGCTGATTGGGCCCTATGCATCTATTCATCACTGTTCATGATCTGGGGCATATGAGGTTTGGTGTGAAATAAACTTAAAATGCAAAGAAATGTTCTATTCAATATATCATTAAAGATTTTCTTCTTGCACAAACTAGTTTTTACACAAAGGAGTAAAATACATTTATACTTACATGAAATTCATTTCTTTATAAAATCAATATTATAGATTATAGCTTCATACTTTTAGAAAATATTTCAGACAGAGCCACGTCAACATATGAGACTCTTTAAAGGCACAATTGTTGTTGTTAGGTACCATTGAGTTGGCTCCGACTCATAGCAACCCTATATACAGCAGAACAGAACACTACCCAGCACTGTGCTATGCACATGACCTTTTTATGTTTGAGTTCAGAGTGGCAGCCACTATGTTTCTTCTCATTTTCAGTTGTGCCACATCAGCAAAAGGAAGTCCCAGGGGCCTTACTCCATTCCCATCATGAAAGTTGACTCTACTTTGAGAAGGTAACTCTTCCTCAGTGATTTCTTGAATGTTTTCCAGACTGAGGAGACTCATTTTCTGGCACTATATTTGACAGGTCTTCTCTGCTATTCATAGGGTCTACAATGGCTAATTGATTTGGGAGTGGGCTGAAGAGTTCTTTTCCCTAGTCTATCTTAGTCTGGAAGCTCAGCTGATACCTGTCCCCATGGGTGGCCATGTGGGTATGTGAAATATTTGTGGTATAGCTTTCTGTATCACAGCAACATGCAAACCCCAACAGCATGACAAGCTGATAGACACCTGGCTGAAAGGCACAATAGAAACTATCAATTCTAAACTAAATACTTGAGATCCCACATAAAACAAAGCCAAAGAGAAATTAAGCCTTTTAAGACCATAATTTTCAAACTCTGCCTTTGGACTGTTATTTGGTACATGAAAGGTAGAACATTCTTACAAATCAAAACTACTACTGGGAAGATTAATTCAAGGCATTAAGTTTAATTTTGTATAAGAAGTATCTGTGGAAATTTGTAAAGAAAATACATATAACTCACCCAGCCCTCTCTTTGGCTCATGGTAACTACCCCAACACTTCCAACATTTTACAAAATCAGGTTCAATTTTCATTAGGCACTAATTAACTTTTCACCTAATGTAATGCTAAGGCATGAGGAATTGTTTTAGACTGAGCAGTGCCTCATGCCAGTTATAGGCTTGTAGATCATTTTTCTAATTTACCCGTGAAGACAATACTTATAAGAAACATGTGATTTAGAAATAAGCTTTTCATTTTATGGAAATGAATCAGGGAGAAAGATTTCCTTGGGTTCTACTTTCAACAATTCCAATTCTGTGATGATTGCTGCCTATTCTGGATGGAAACCTGATTTCTTCCCCATTTATAGCAACTTAGAATGAAGAAAGTCCAGATAGAAGCTTATCACACCGCTGTACTTATTTTCAAGTCTTTATCCTGAAGACTAGAACCTTGTATCACTTGGAAGAAGATACTTTCTTCACCAAGGATTCAAGTATAAGTATAAAACAAATTTTAAAACCCAGATTTCAGAGGTAGTATTACAGGAGCACCGGGAGGGACTGGTAGATACAGGTCGTGGTTAAACATTCTCCATAGGCTCCTTTACCACCACAAAACCCACCCAAACAAAATCACTGCACAGGGAAACAGAGCTTCCCAGGCATGTCTGTGGCATTCCTTCCAAGCTACTGGCCCTAAGCCCCTCTGGCACAGCAATTTTGGAGCAGGCACTGTTGAGTTTAATTTGAGTGCTTTTTGCATTTAGCAAGAACTACATTGGTGTTAAAGTTTTAGTCATAAACTTTGAGGATATACATTCCCAGAACCTATATTCATTGTCTTTTTGAAGAACTAACACCCGGGGATGACAGCATACTTCTTAAATTCTACTTAGAGATGAGCTTCTTAGAAGTTAGGAACAATGAGCCAGGCGCGGTGGCACATGCCTGTAATCCCAGTGGCTCGGGAGGTGGGAGGCAGGAGGATTGCAACTTTGAGACCAGAGGCAGTCTGCATAACTTAGTGAGACCCTATCTCACAAAAAGTAAAAAAATGGGCTGGCAGTGCGCTCAGTGGTCCAGCACTTGAAAAGCATGCAGGTGCAAGGCCCTGGGTTCAACTCCCGGTAACAACAACAAAAAAAAGTTAGGAACAGCAAATTTCCCTCCCTTTGTGATTTATATTTCCAGTTTATGCCAGGACTTTGCATTCTTGCCAGCTATATGTATATGTGTACATATATATATATATATATATTTTTTTTTTTTTCCCCTGTGAAAGCTCGAGGACTATTAGCTAAATTTATGTGCATGCCTGTCCTAATAGAATTGTAGCCTCATGGTTTTGTAAATAAACAAGTTATTCAAACTCCTTTGGGCAATTTAGTGGCCATTGCACACTGGGATCTATATTTACATCTGGAAAAACCTTTGTAGGTGGACATCAATAAAATGTGTGTCAAGAATAGTATTTAGACTATTAACTTTTCACTTTATTTCAGCAACACACTGTTGCACCAAAGTGAATAAGTGAATATATAAATAAATGAATAAAACCTTTTAAAGTTTAAATTAAATCTATTATATTGAGTGTATGCACTCTATGTAGTAACTGAGGTAGGCATTTATACTCATGATTTCTGGTCCTTTAAATGACTCTTCATTGTTATTTCAAGGCACTCTTTGGATAAATCAGCTGCTACTTTGGTACATTTTACAGTTCTTTCCTGGCAGATCTCTCAGACTAGAGGGCAGTTTAAATCAGATATTATAAAGAATGCATACTGAAAATCTCTCAGGATTGCTGGTACTACCTGACATCACTCTCTCAATGCTACAATCCTTGCCATATTGTTTGATCACTAGGGTCAGACTTTTCTGTAAAGGGCAAGAAGGGAACTAATTTAGCCTTTATTTCTGGACCATATACCTCTGTGATAACTCTTCAACTACTCACATGGTAGCACAAAAGCAGCCATACACAGTATGTTAATGGATGTACATAGCTGTGTTCCAATAGTTTTATTTTTTTTCTTGTACTACTGGGGGGTTGAACCCAGGACCTCACACATATTTCGCAAGTGTTCTACTACTGAGATGCAACTCCTGGCCCATTTTTTGTTATTTTGAGACAGGATCTTGCTAAGTTCTTAGGCTGCCTCATCCTCCTAAATCGCTGGGATTACAGGCATGTACCATTGCACCAGCTCAATAAAAGTTTGTTGATGAAAATTGAGGGCAGGTTAGATTTTGCCCATTGATCATAGTTTATTGACTTGTGATCTATGATATAGACTCTTAAGGCCTCTTCTTAACAGGAGCATTACTTAGGACTGTAACAAATTTAGTAATAGCTTGCAGCAGTGAAAGGAAGCTTTTGTTCTAGGTAAACATAATGTCAATGAGCTTAATTTTTTGGAATGAAATGCCAGATTCACTTGACTAGGTGGAAAAGGGTCAGAAACACTTAAACTATTAATAAAATACAGGCTTGTTAGCAAGTGTTTGAATAACTAAAATCTGAAGCTGGAGAATCTCTACTTCTTGCAAAACTGTCATTACAACAAATATGTTTACATGTGAAAAAAATCTGAGGGAGAAAGTGAGGAAGACTGAACTAGGTAAAGCATGGAATGAGGTTAAATGAGAGAGTATTTCTAAGAAGAGCTTTAGTCTATGCAAAAGTCCTAAAGCAGGAGAAAGTAATGACTTTGGGGAAACTAAGAAATCTAGAGTGACTTAAGCAGAGATAGAGACAAAGAGAGAGGGAGAGAGAAAGAGAGGGTGGGGGAGAGAGAGAGAGTGAGAGGGAGAGAGAGAGAAGAGAAGAGAAGAGGAGATGTGTGTGTGCATATATCTGGTAGGAAGGTGGACATGGATCAGATGAACCCCTTTAGAGGGGCAGAATCAATTGTTTTGGAAGAAGAAACTTGTTTCATGGATAATTTTTCCACAGAGCTGAGGTGGAACTCAGGTGGTAATGCGAGCGATGGAGAGTGACTGTAAATACACATGAAGTTTGTTTGCACCCACTTATCACCTCTTGCTATTCAGCTGGTTCCAACATTTGTACTTATCTGTAGCCTAGGGATGGGGACCCCTAGTTTAGAGGAAATGTGAAGGGTTTTTGTCTTTACCAAGAAGGTAACGGAATCATATTGACAAGACCTAAACAGTGGTACAGAAGAATCACACACAAGGTCTTTAAAAGTATCTCTGTGGTGAAAAGTGGGCTGGGGGGAAAAGGGAAGATGCAGGCAGAATTTTTGGATGTTGTTGAGTATTCTAGGGGAGAAAGAGGACAGTTTGGGTTACAGTGGTGGCACAGAGCCCAAAGGAGATACCATGCACAAGGTTGATATTAGGAATTCAAACACACAGAGTTTAATGAATTGAATGTGGAGGATAAGGAAAAATAGGTGATAAATACAACACTAGGATTATACAACTTAATGAACTGGGTAAATTGTATGGCCACTCTCTGTGATGAAGGTATGAGAGAATGGTCAATTTTTGACATGTTGAATTTGTATACCACTAAAGACATCCCCATGTGTCTGCCAGCTTATTGTGCTATGGGGGCTTGGGTGTAGCTGTAATGCTGAAAGCTATGCTACTGGTATTTCAGATAGAAGCAGGGCCCCTCATGTTGGACAGGTTTCAGCTGGGCTTCCAGACTAAGACAGACTAGGGAGAAAGACCTAGTAGCCTACTCCCAAAATAATTAGTCATTGAAAAGTCTATGAATAGCAGAGAAGCACAGAAAATGAGCCCTCTAGGCCAGATGGCAATCAAGAAATGACTGTAGAAGAGTTGCTTCCTCAAAGTAGACTCAACCTCTATGACAGGAATGGTGTAAAGCCCCTTGGGCCTCCTTTTGCTGATGTAGCACAACTGAAAATGAGAAGAAACATAGTGGCTGCAACAATGGACTCAAACATAAAAAGATTGTGTGCATGGCACAGTGTGGGATAGTGTATCATTCTGTTGTACATAAGAGTTGTTATGAGTCAGACCTGACTTAATTGCACCTAACAACAATGACGGGCTGGGATTTAACTGAGTTGGTAGAGCACTGCTCTGCAGTCTCTGAGATCTGGGGCTCAATTCCCAGCACCACAAAAAAGGGAGAAGGACATGGCAGTCCACTCCTGAGAAAATCCTGAAACACCCATTGAAAACCCTACTAGGGTTGCTATGTGTTGGACATGACTCGATGGCACATAACAACAATGACAACAAAGACATCACAATAGAAATACCAAGTAATTTCTGGAATACAGAGCAAAGAGCCTGGGTTGAATAATGAAATTAGAACTCATCATCAGGTGGAAGGTTAATTGAAGGCTGCTGGCAGAAGAGACAGAAGCAGGGGGGAATTAAAACAGCTCAGAGAAACCCTGTGAGGGACCCCACTTGTAATGGCTGGTATAGGAGGATCCTGGTCTCTGGTAGTGCTCTAGAAAAGTCTAAATGATTCATTCAGTATGTATTAAGTATTAAGAATGTGTCAGGCCCTACTCTAGGCTCTAGAGATACAGCAGTGATTGAAATCTTTGCCTTCATATGAAGAGAGGGAAGGCATCTAATAGTAAATGGTGAACAAAAGCTTGAACTAACCAGAACTAAATGGAAAAGCAGATCTCTGTTCCTCTGCTCAACAAACATTGCTTCCTGGGCCACCAGAGTGCCATCTCCCTTGTCGTTTTTGTGTGATCCTCTCAGAGATCTTAGTTCCCAAAACACATTGCAGAAAGCGGCCATCAGACACCACTCACAGGTCATCCTCCAAGGTCAATGTCGCAGGTGGATAACGGTAGCAGGAGACCTTATGGAGAAAACATGGGACAGCAATGCACAGTGGGGTCATGGTTCTCACAATTCCCATGTGTTTACATTGTTAGTAACCAGAGACTAAGAGGACAGAAGACGACCTGCTGTAGATGAGAGGAAGCTCACCTGAGAAGAGCAGGCTTGGCAGGGATGTTCTTACACTTCATTTCTATCCGGATATGGTTTTAAAGCACCACAGACTCCTTTAGCAGTCTCTCTCCTTACACTGGGGGATGCTAAATGAGGGGCACCAGTGGGGTAAGAGAAAAGCCATCAGAACTTCCAAGCAGAGTTTTTCTTTGTCAAACCACTCATGCCCAGCTGAAGCCAGGAGCTATGGCTCACCGGCTGCCATGTCTTCCCATTGCCTCTTCAAGGACTGAGGTCTGGCTGGCCTCAGACATTTGGGCCAGCTAAGCATGTCAATCTGTGTTTCCTCTGTTAGGTCTGACAAAGGTTGTTGTTGTTGTTGTTGTTAGGTGCCATCAAGTTGGGTCTGACTCATAGTGACCTTATGTATAAGAGAAGGAAAAACTGTCCGACACTGTGCCATGCCTGGCACTATGTCAGTGGTTCTCTGTTATTCATAGGGTTTTTAATAGCGGATTGTTTCAGGAGTGGGTTCTCAGGTCTTTCTTCCTGCCCTGAAGCACCTGGTATTCCCAGGTGGTCTCCCATCCAAGGACTAATCAGGCCATCCCTGCTTAACTTCCAAGATCAGGTGGGATCAGATACTAGGGTATTATGGCTATAGACCTGAGATGTGTGGACACTGACATTTTCAGGAAACTTCACAGAGTGGTGTGACTATGAATGATCCTTATGGTAGATATGCTTTTTAAAATTTTACAGTTTTTTAAATGAAAAATATTATAATCATAAAAAGTAGTTATTTAAAAATGTACCCAAGTTATATCATACACCTTGCCTGCAGCCATAGCCCTGTGGCATCCGATCCCTTCAGATCTTGGAAGCTAAGCAGGATTGGGCCTGGTTAGTATTTGGATGGGACACTGCCAGGGAACACCAAGTGCTGTAGGCTTGGGAGAAGGATCCAGCAACCCACTCCCAAAAATCAATTAGCCATTGAAAACCCCGTGAACAGCAAAGAAGCCCTGACAATAGTGTTCCGCCCGCTGTACATAGGGTCACTATAAGTCAGATACTGACTCAATGGCACCTAACAACAACAACAACAATCATACACCTAAACTAACAGAACAGTTTAGCTATTGCAACTTCAGAGAAAAACTCTAATTTTACATGTTAGGAGATCAGAACTGTTCCTGAGACAGATGACCGTGTGATACCCTCAGAGCCCTGGGAATTTCGGTGGCACCAAGTGATAAGAATGTAGGGTTGTGTAATGGTGGACTTCAGATTTTGAAGTCACAGGGATGCAGTTTAAACCTTACATCACACTCTTGGTGAGTTACTCAGCCTCTTTGGTTTTAGTGGATTCCAATGGGACTGGGAACCGACATACCCCTTCCAGAGTCATTATGTGATTACAGGAGAGAGAGCACACTGTGTACTTTGTGGCAGGCCTGTCACCAGTGTAAGTGCTCAACATTCAGGAGATATGAAGACATTGTTTGCTTCTGCTTCCTTTTGCCCAAGGTACGTTATACTGACTTGGAAAGAGGGACGGATAGGGGAAGATTTACTTCATGAATAAATCCCAATTCTTTGGAAAATAAGAGATTTAAATGTATAGTGTTGGTCCCAAGAAAAAAGAGACACAGGAAGCCAATGACATGTGGCTATACGATGCAGAACCAACCTTTTGATGGTGACAACATGCCTGAGGAAAGCAACTTATAGAGGGAAAGATTTATCTTGGCTCATGGTTTTAGAGGTTTCAGTTCATGAATCCTTGGCCCCATCCCTGTGGGCCAGTGTTGAGGCAAAACATCACAACAGGGAACACATGGCAGAGCACAGCTGCTCACCTCATGGTGGCCCGGAAGCAGTCAATGACAGAGGAAGAGTCTGGGGACAAGATATACACTTAAATGACTCCCATTTCCTCCAACTAGGCCTTACCACCTAATAGTTCATTCAGCTGTGAAATCATTAATGGATCAATCCATCTGGGCCTTCATGACCCAGTTACCTCCCAACAGCTCCACCAGCTGGGGACCAAGACTGCATCACATGAGGGAACACTTCATACCCAAACCACAACAGCATCCCTATGCAAAGAACGTGGGCAAATTAACAGAATAAAACTAAATCTACATAGAAAATTGGCAATTTTATGGTTATAACAGGGAATTCACAAGACAGGAAAGATAAATGGCTCCAAAACAATTGAAAATAGTCAGCATCACTAAAACTTGGAGAAACGACCATTGAAAATGAAGTAGGAGGTGGAACAAAGGGTGAGCAAGCATCTCCTCATAGACACACCAGTTTGAACATCTGGTCATGCACCAAGCTGCTTTCATAAGAGCTAAGGAAGCCAGACAAGTGAGCATAGGGCCTAGTTCCCTCTTGTCTCCCAGAAAAGACACATTGAAGAAGGCAGGAAGGAAATGTTGCCTCATCATCACTTCACTAACTCCAAATAGCATGGAGACAGATGCTTAGCACCTATGGGAGAGCGAGGGGATTAAGTCCAGGCCTTAGACTTGAAGCCCAGTACAAGGCCTGACACCATAAAACCTGGTGCTGAGCAGAGCCCAGTGTCTCCTACTTTGGGCCAATACCTGCAGACTGAGACTGTGAAACTGTGTTAGCTAGCCAGAAAACTGCCTCCACCACCTCCTCTCCAAACTTGGGTAGCAGAGTGGGGAACAAGACCGTCTAGTGAGGAGCAGGGCATGGAAGTAGTACAGAGTTTTGCCTGGGAGCTCAGAACTGGGCATGCTGTATAAACCCAGCACCAGCAGAAACCAAAGGTCTCCAGATGGTGGTTATAGACAGAGCCTCTAGACCTGCCTCTACCTTAGGTAGTGACCCATTTGCTGGTGGGATGGCCCTCAGTTTCAGCCTGCATCATTACTAGCCTTAGAAAGGGTCTGGCATGCCCTCTAGCCCAACACTGCACAAGTCTTCATGGCCGTAAGACATAGGTATAACCCAGCTTCTTGTCAGCCCATGGTGGCCAAGGAACCATCTCCAATACCCTGTCCTCCATCCTTAGTCAAGCCAAACTATCCCCACACCAATCACCACAGACAGAGCCTCTAAACTGGCCCTGGCACCAGGTAGAAAACAGTGCCCTGATGGGACAAACTGATGTTTCAGGCTCTGCCACTGCCCATTTTAGCATTTCACTGTGTGCACCCCTCAAACAACACAGGGCCTTGCCTCTCTGAGACTCAGGCATGACCCTGCTTAGCATCAGCCTTGATGGCCAAGGGATTGTCTTAACTCATTGCTATAGCTTGGATTTTAAGTGTCTCCTGAAAATCCATGTGGTAATGGAGTGGTCCCTAGTGTGGCACTACTGGGAGGCAGTGGAACCTTTAGGAGGTGGCGCCAAATGGGAGGTCTTAGCTCATTGGGGGCTGTGATATCAGCAGAGATTCTGAGACCTCAGTCCCTTTCTCTTTCTCTCTCTTTTACTCTTACTTCCTGCCTATGAGGTGAGTGCCTGCAGCCACAGCCCTGTGGCATCTGATCCCGTCAGATTTTGGAAGCTAAGCAGGGTCGGGCCTGGTTAGTACCTGGATGGGAGACCGCCTGGGAAAACCAGAAGCTGTAGGCTTGGGAGAAGGACCTGGCAACCCCCTCCCAAAAATCAATCTGCCATTGAAAACCCTATGAACAGCAGAGAAGCACTGACAATAGTGTTTCCCCTGTTGTACAGAGGGTCGCTATGAGTCAGATACCGACTTGATGGCACCTAACAACAACAACAACATGAGGTGAGTGGTTTTGTTCTGTCATGTACTCCCTGTCATGATGTTCACCTCTCTACAGGCCCCAAAGCAAAAGGGCCAATGGATCATAGATCACTTCCGAAACCATGAGCTAAAATAAACCTTTTATCTTTATAAGTTTATTATCTCAGGCATTTGTTATATCAGCGCTCTGGCTAAAACATCAACATATCTAACTTTGGGCAGAATAGTGTGCAGTAACACTCTTTTCACTGAAGGCAGGACATGGTAGTTAGCCCCAGACTTTCCCTTGGAACTCAGGGCCAAGCTAGTGAAACTAACACTGGGAAGATCCTAATGACCTCCATCTCCAGGCTACCAAATATGCACAAAAAGCTTCAGGAACAGGCCTGGTGCCAGGAGGAGACACACAGACCCAGTCTAATGGAATTATACTCAAGCCAGGATCACCTGTGATTTCTTGAAGCAGACATAGACCATAAGTCCACTTCAGGAATAGGTAGCCCATTGCAGTGGGGGCTATAGTCCTGTCTCAGAGCTGTGTTGGATTTGGTGGGTTGTGATCTGAGAATCTGACATAGCTTGTGGTATTGGTGGTCACAGGTATGGTATAGAAACCTAGGGCTTGTCCTTCACAGTGATTCTATCCAAAGCCAGACAGAACCTCACAAGGCCCACAAGCTAGTGTAAGATACTTGTTTCTATACAAACCCCAGGGAGAGACTTGAGGAGGATGGGCTACCCATTGTAGGTATGTTCCCAGTTCATGCTATACAATATATCAACTGCAAACAAGACAAACCTGGGCTGGTATCACCCTCTTGTATTGAACCAGTAACAACAACACACCAACAGTGGACTTACAGGAAATTGGGACTTACAGCATCATCTGGTGCTGAAAAGGCAGAAGTGACTATAGGTCCAGGGAAATTAACCTGCCTTCTTAGGATTTCTGTGAAGACAGGCACAAAGTTTGACCATGAAGATTGGGATAAACCTAATACTTTAATGCCAAGATTTACACCACGCATCAAAGAACTTTCAGGAAACCATGATCTTACCTCATGGTCAAAATAAAAGGCCAGAAAATGATCAGATAGTAATCAATATGAGAACACTCCTGGATAAAGAATTTAAAACATCTATTTTAAGGAAACTTACTGAACTTCAATAAAACACAGAGAAAAAAAATCAATACTCAAACAGAAATTTAACACAGACGTGGAAGCAATTAAAGAATCAAATGGAAATCTTTGAACAGAAAAATACACTAGGCAATATGAAAAACATGATAGAAGGCATCAGTAAGAAGAACAGATCAAATGAAGAGAAGATTAGTGAACTCAGAGACAGGCTGTTTGAAAATACACAGTTGGAGAAAAAGAAAGTAAAATAAGGAGGAATGAAGAAAATACTTGGGTAACTTTGGGACATAATTAAGAGAGCAAATATTCAGGCTGTTTGGGTTCAAGAAGGACTTGAGAATGCCAAAGGAGTAGAAATCTTATTCAAAGAGATCATAACAGAAAAATACCCAACCCTAGAGAAGGATTCAGGTTATCATTCATATTTAACTCAACCAAATTTACCTCCAGACATATTAGAATCAAGGTCTCAAAGGTGAAAAATAAATAGAATATTCTTGAGATAGCAACATAAGAGAAATGAACACACAAGAAGGCCACAATTTGTCTTATATCAGACCTCTCAGATGAAATCTCATGAGCCAGGAGAGAGTAGCATAAGACTTTCTCTTATGAGAAAAAATTTCCAACTAAGAATACTATACTTAGCAAAGCTATCCTTTAAAAATGAGGGAAATATAAAGACATTCTCAGACTAAAAAACAGGTGAGAAATTTATCTCCACTAGACCTATTCTATAAGAAATGCCAAAGGGAATTATAATTAAAAGAAAGAGATGTTAATGAGGAATAAGAAAACATTGGAAGGCATAAAACTCACTAGTAAGATAACTATGCGGACAAATTCAGAATACCCTAATATGGTGTTCAACCATTTAAATGTTTAGTATGGAAACTAATTAATAATTAAAATAATTAAACATATTAATGACTACATTAGTACGTCAGGGGTGAGGCAATCCAGAGAGATGTAAAACGGAACATTGAAAATTCAAAATGTAGGGAAGAATTAAAGGTAAGTGCAGTTTTTTTTAGTAAATTTTCTCTTTATTCTATCTTTGTGATCATGTTCATTTGCTATTATTTCAAAATAGCTGGATATAATTAAAAGAATTTCTATAAGCCTCCTGTAATTACAAAGAAAAAATCTATAATAGAAAACCCCAAAATAAAAAGCAAGGAATCAAAACACACTACTAGGATAAACCAGGTAAACAGAAAGGAAGATTGTAAGAGAGTGAGAAGAAAAGGAGAGAAAAGAACTACAATAAAATGAGAAAACAATTTAGAAAATGACAATCACAAGGCTTTACCTATCAATAACTACCTTACATGTCAATAGTTAAATTACCAGTTAAAAGACATAAGGTTAATTGACTGGATAAGAAAAACAAGACCTAACTATTTAGTTCACAAGAAACTCACTTCACTTCTAAGGATATGCCTGCACTGAAAGTAAAAGTCTGGAACAAGACATTCTGCACAAATTGAATCCAAAAGAACATAAGTATAGGTAAACTTACATCAGATGTAATAGACTTTTAAGTCCAGTACAGTAAAGAGACTAGAAGGGCTACTGTATAATGATGAAAGGATCAACTAAGCAAGAGGAAACAATAATCCTAAGTATATACGCATCGGTACAAGAACGCCCACATATATGAAACAAATGTTAAGAGAACTAAAGAGGAACATAAGCTCCAATAGAATAAAATTAGGGAACTTTAACAACCTACTTTCAGCAACGGAAAAATTATCTAGACAGGAAGTCAACAAAGAGATGGCAGGGTTAAATTGCACCCTAGGTCAAATGGACCTAACAGACATTTACAGAACATTTCATCCAGCAGCTGCAGAACACACATTCTTCTCTTCAGCACTTGGAATATTTATTCTTTAGGATAGATCATAAAGTAGACCACCAAACATGTCTCAACATAATTTTGTTGATGTTGTTGGTAGGTACCATTGAGTTAGTATCCAACTCATAGGGACCCTTCGTATAAACGATGAACCACTATGGTCAGTGCTTCTCAGCTATTCATGGGGTTTTCAATGGCTGATTGATTTTTGGGAGGGGGTTGCCAGGTACTTCTCCCAAACCTACAGTATCTGGTGTTCCCAGGTAGTCTCCCAACCAAGTACTAACCAGGCCCAATCCTGCTTATCTTCCAAGATCTGATGGGTTTGGATGCCACAGTGGTATGGCTGTAGGCTCAACATATTTTTAGAAAACTGAAAATACACTGAGTATCTTTTCCAATAAATCTGCAATAAAACTAGAAATCAATAAGACAAACATTGGAAACTACAAATATATGGAAATTAAGCAATTTATTCTTGAACAACAAATGGATCAAGGAAGAAATAAAGAAGGAAACAGAAAATATTGAAACAAATGAAATAAAGGCTCAATATACCAAAATCTGAGATATAGCAAAAGCAATGAGGGAAATTTATAGCTATGAATACCTATACCAAAAAAGCTGAAAGATTTCAAATAAACAATGTGATGCTGCATCTCAAAGAAATAGAAAATCAAGAATAAACTAGGGCCATAATTAGTAGAAGGAAAGAATTAATAAGGACCAGAGTAGAAATAAATGAATTAGTTGTTGTTGTTGTTAGGTGCCATCGAGTCGTTATCCGACTCATAGCAACCCTCATAGGGTTTTCAATGGCTGAGTGCTTCGGGATTGCCTTGGGAGTGGATTGCCAGGCCCTTCTCCCATTTGTCCAGTGCTGGGAATTGAACTCAGGACCTCAGAGACTTCAGCGCAGCGCTCTACCAACTGAGCCAAATCCCAGCCCAAATGAATTAGAGACTGAAAAATAATACAAAAGATCAGCAAAATGAAGAGCTGGTTCTTCTAAAAGATAAAACCAACAAAGTGTTAGACACACTTTTCTCCAATGTTGGGGCTGGAACCCCGGGCCTCTCACACGCTAGGCAGGAACTCTACTGCTGAGCTCCAGCCCATGCCCAGTTCTCAATTGGGTAGTGTTTTATTGTTGAGTTATGCAGTTAGACTTTTGATTCATATAAATATTTTATATATTCAAAAAGTTAACTTAGCATGAAAAAAACCCAATATAAAAGAAAGACAAAAAAAATCTCATAATTTCAGAAACATCAATGTACTTTTAAATTACATATAACTACTAAGTTTAATTAGTCAGAAACCTTAAAAAGTGGTATTTAAATATAACAAATAGGAAAATGGAAACTGTCTTAAAAGTTATTTTTGTAGTAATATATTACAAAAGGATTAGGAATTGATCTCAAGAATTCCAATCAAGAAATGGCAGAGAGTCAGTCATGGGGGCAGACACCTGCCTGTAATCCCAGCACTTGGAAGGCAGAGGCAGGAGAATCAGAAATTCTAGGCTGGCCTGGGCCACATAGTGAGATCCTATCTCAAAAACCAAATCAAAATACATCATGTACATGTATGAAAATGTTTTAATGAAACCATTATTTTGTACAATGAATATACTAATATTAATAAATAATAACTAATAATATATAATAAACAATGTATAAGAGTAATGTTAATAAATAACAAATAATAAAGCCAAAGGTCTGGGATGTGTCTCATGGCAGAGTGCCTGTCTAGCATGCACAAGGCTTTGAGTTAGATTCCCAAAGTGAGGAGGAGGAATGAGCAAAGATCCCGTCACCATTGTAAATGGAAATGTTGCTCCTTTGGCATATATCCTCTTTATAGAGTTTCCATTTTCCTGTAGCAATTGCCTAGCATGACATTTGAGAAACCACTGTGTTCATTTGGAAGCTCATAAAGTAATAATGTCGATTAAAAGAATTAAATTCACTCATCCCTTGGCTCTCATTCTTGCACGAATGAATTGCATATATGAATGTAATCCAGATTCAGAAATGATGGAAGCCAAAAAAATAAGAATCATTGAGAGAGAAAGTAGAGGGGAAAGCCAACTTTCAATGAGAATTATACTTGTGATTTCATTACATCAATTTTTTACTGAAAAATTAAGAAAAAAAATAAAGCCGCTTTCCTTCTTTTTAGGTGCCATTAGATACTGACTGGGACTGGGGTTTAGCTTAGTTGGTAAAGTGCTGCTCTGCTCTCTCTAAGGCCCTAGGCTCGATCCCTAGCACAACAAGCATGGGAGAAGAACCTGGCAACCCATTCCTGAAACAATCAGCTATTGAAAACCCTATGAATAGCAGATAAGCACGGACATAGCGCCAGCATGGCACTGTGTTGGGGAGTGTTTCATTCTGTTGTACACAGGGTTACTATGAGTTGGACCCAACTCTACAGCACCTATCAACAACAAGATATTGACTGGTGTCAAAGTCAAATTACATAGGAATTTTCTTTTAATTGTAGCTATAGCTACTACTAAGCAGGAGTTTTTAAATAATTTTTGTGCCTGAACTCCTTTGGTGAAGTTTCTCAGAATATTTTTAAACATATAAAGTAAAATCAATAGTGTACTAATTTTCTATTGCTGCAGAGAAAAATTACCACAAATGTAGTGAGTTAACCATACTGGAGGTCAGAAGTCTGACAGAAATCTCACTGAGCTAAAGTTAAAGTGTTGACAAGGCTGCATTTCTTTTTCGGGAGATCTAAGAGTGAATCTGTTTCTTTGCTTTTCCCAACTTCTAGAGGCCACCCATATTCCTTGGCTTTTGGTCCCCTTTTCCATCTTCAAAGCCTTTGGAGGCAGATCAGCCCTTTTCACAGCCTCCTCTCTTCCCACAGCTGGGAAAGCTCCTCTGCTTTTAAGAATGCATATGGCTGGAGATGTAGCTCACTGGAAGAGTGCTTTCAAAGTATGTACAAGGCCCTAGGACCAGCCCCCCAGTACCCATCCACACAAATCCATGTG
Source organism: Pedetes capensis (assembly GCA_007922755.1). Taxonomy (NCBI): domain Eukaryota; kingdom Metazoa; phylum Chordata; class Mammalia; order Rodentia; family Pedetidae; genus Pedetes; species Pedetes capensis. The sequence goes on from VMDO01018048.1 coordinate 29,227, forward strand.
ATTTTCCAATGCCATTTTATTTGCCTATGAAGAAGAATGAAAATTTTGCAGGAAAATGGATAGAACTGGAGATCATCATGTTAAGTGAAATAAGCCAGATTTAGAAAGGCAAATATCACATTTTCTCTCATATGGGGGATTTAGATGAAAAATATGTATATATAGACACATGAAAGCAGAAGGGGGACTCTGGGTGGAGGAGGGAGACCCCCTGGAGGGAGGGGGACCAAGAGAGGGTAATGGGGGTGAATATGAGCTATGTACACAATATACATGTATGAAAGTATTATAATGAAACCCACTATTTTGTACATGAAAAAATTAGTATTAATAAAAGAATGCATATGATTAAAGTGAACCCACTTGCATGGTTCAGGATCATTTCTTTACCTCAGATTCCTTAATCTTAGTCACATTTGTAGAGTTCCTTTTGCCATTTGTAAGGTGTCATTCACAGGTTCTGGATATTAGGGTGTGGCCATCTTTGGGGGCCATTATAGTATTTAATATAATTACAGATAAAATATGTGGAAATCAGTAATAAAACATATCAAAGAATCAAATCATGATAGAGTAACATAGGCTTGTTTTTATTAATGCATTAAATAAGACCTAGAACAGGTCTAATGATGCCTATAAATTCAAAATGGTAATGAGCATAAATGGGTTTTCAGTACATCAGTAACAACTATAATGAGTGCAAGAAGCAGGAAAATGTCTGTAATTTCCATTGGTGATAGAGTCACAGAAATTGGTAATACTACTGTGCTTTGCTGTTTGCATTTATAATGGCAGAAAATGCTAAATTTCAGGTAGCGATTTAAAAAGTTAACAACATATATTTTTCCCCATCCAATATCAGAGACCCCTTTCCAGGTTAAAAACTTCTGCTTTAAAGAGACGCCAAGAAATGGAACACCAATATCCTGAAAGTGGCAAGATGACAGTAGAAACTTTTTAAAGATGAGTGCAGCTTTTCTTGGACAGCAATTCTGAACAAAGACCGCAGGTAAATGAGTTTCCAAAATCCCAGAAAAATCTAGCTATATGCAAACTCTGCTTTCTGCCCACAGCCTTCTTGGATATTTCTAAAGGACAGTAGTAGCCAAAAGCTTTGTTCTGTTCTTTACTTAGTTTGGCATTTTATCCTCTATTGCATTAGGTTGCTAGGTATCTCTTCATATGTGTGTTGCTTACTGTCCGGATGATGTTGGAAGATCTGTAAACAGAAGTAATATACATCCTTTTTCTTTTGTGGAGTTTTGAGGCATTTTAAGTGAATAATTGTGAAGTGAATAAGCAATTGATGATTCCCACTGGATTTACATATCTATTTTGGCATCCAATGGCAAATTTCAAAACGTGGTTTGTTGGCCAAATGTCTTCTTCAAATTTTCTTCAGAACATGATATATGGAACATGAGTCTAAGGTATTTTCCTTTTTACTCTTCCACTGGGCACGTGTGTGATCCTAAGCAAGTACTTTGTGTCTCTCCTGGGTCTCAGTTCCATTCCCCCATAAAACACAAGGCTTGGATTAGATCATCTCTAAGGTTTTCGGGCTGGGATTTAGCTCAGTTGGTAGAGCGCCGCTCTATAGTCTCTGAGGTCCTGAGTTTGATTCCTGGCACCACAAAAATGGGAGAAGGATGTGGCAATCCACTCCCAAGGCAATCTCGAAATAATCTGCCACTGAAAACCCTATGAGGGTCGCTATGAGTTGGACTTGACTCGACAGCACCTAACAACAACAACAACAACAACAACAACAAGATTTCTTCATCTTTAAGATCTGTGCATTTAGGTCACTTTCATCTAAATGACTTAAGCTTTAAATACACATAAGGACAGAATTCAAGTTTCCAGAATTATTCAACTACCCTGAATAGTTAAAAGATTTAAGTGCTTAGATACTGACTTTCCTGTGAGATTAACTTGTGACTATATCAAACATACCCCTAATAAGATATATTCCTTCTTGTCACAAACCTCATATGGAGTAATATGCTGACCCAAACGTAGTTTAAAAAGATGAAAGAAGGATTAGCTGGTAAAATCTTGAAAACTTTTTAAGGAAAACCTGTTTTGAGCTTTTCAACAACTTGCTCTCAAGACCTATAGCATTTTGATGTTTTACCCTAAGCTGTCTGTGAGCAGAGGGTCATAGCTGTAGTAACCACCAGTGATTCTCTGACCAGGACTTAGTGACACTTCCTGGAAGTTGCTGGGATTGAGGTACACCTTTACTTTTGTGTTTTAAAACTGTGGGTGGAATATTTCACCCTTGTACCTGCTTTTAATTTCTCTCCAGCTCACTCTCCTCCTAGCCCTCCAGGCCCATCTGCACCATAGTTCTTCCCTCCCTATGGGGAACCGGATCCTCACTTTGACGTTTTGATGACTGAGAAATGCCAAACATAGGGCAGGGTGAGTGAAGATCAGGAAGAAGGCTGGAGTTTGTACAGAGTCCAGATCTGCAGGTTCAGCTTTAGGCAGAATAAAAATTCTGGAAGGGATTTAGACCAGGGCTTCAAACCTGCAAATAATTGGGCTTAGTTTTGGTGCATGTTCAATGTTAAAATGTAGAGGTTTGAGTTTAATTTGGAGTTGGGTTTAAAATTTTAATCGTACACATAGATAAATGAATACAATCATTTATGTCATTTTTTCCCAATTTTTATGTACAATAAAATAGCTAATAGTGCCCTAAACAAACAAAACACAAGCCCCCTAAACCCAACCCAGTTTTCACTGGGTTTAAGTTTAGAAAAAATTTTAAAAAATACTTGCACTGACACCAGTGCAGGGTTTAGGTTTGGGTTGGAGTTCTGTTTGAAGCCCTGGTATCTACCTATAGGATTAAAACAGAACCCAAGCCAAACCCAAACCCTCTAAATTTTAACGTATTGAACCCATATCAGAACCTGAACCCAATTTTTCATGGGTTTCAAGCCTTGATGTGGACTAGAATATATCTATCTTTTGTCTTGTGTTTTGCCTTTATTGATGTTTGTTAAGAAATATATTTTGCTCATCCACCTATATTTAAATGTTTAACATTTATACTTATTAAGTAGAAATTATAGCTGTGAAGAGGCTGGGATTTAGCTCAGTTGGTAGAGCACTGCTCCGCAGTCTCTGAGGTCCCGGGTTCGATTCTCAGAACCTGAAAAATGGGAGAAGGATGTGGCAATCCACTTCTGAGGCAATCCTGAAATAATTAGCCATTGAAAACCCTATGAGAGTTGCTATGAGTTGGATACGACTGGACAGCACCTAACAACAACAACAACAACATAGCTGTGAAGATGAATAAAATATGGCTGGATCCTCAAAGAATGCAGTACAGAAAATGTATTATAGGTGTGCTCTGGTCTTAGTGTTTGTGTCCTCACTCTCAAAGTCAAATATTGAATATGAAGTTGGGCACCATGGTACTGGCCTATAATTCTCATGACTCTGGAGACAGAGGCAGGAGGATCTTGAATTCAAGGCAGCTTGTACCACTTAGTGAGATCCTGGCGAAAAATAAATAATAAAGGGACTAGGAGTGCAGCTCAATGGTAGAGTACTTGCTTAGCATGCATGAGATCCTGGGTTTCCACCCCCACAGTACTGAAAAAGAAAATCACCAGGACAATCAGTGCAATGGTATTAAGAGGTTGGGCCTCTGGGGAAGTGATTAGGATTAGTGCCCTTATTAGACAGGGCCCACGAAACTCATTTGTCCCTTTGCCATGTGAGGATACAGCAGTGAAATGGGACACTGAATTGGGACACTGAATCTAGTGATGCCTTGTTCTTGGAGTTCTCAGACTTTGTAACTGTGCGCAATACATTTGTGTTTATAAATTGTTGTTGTTGTTGTTGTTAGGTGCCGTTGAGTCGGTATCTGACTCATAGCGACCCTCTGTACAATGGGAAACACTATTGTCAGTGTTTCTCTGCTGTGCATAGGGTTTTCAATGGTAGATTGATTTTTGGGAGGGGGTTGCCAGGTCCTTCTCCCAAGCCTACAGCTTCTGGTGTTCCCAGGCAGTCTCCCATCCAGGTACTAACCGAGCCCGACCCTGCTTAGCTTCCGAGATCTGTCGGGATCAGATGCCACAGAGCTATGGCTGCAGGCTGTTTATAAATTACCCAGTATAAAGTTTTTTTTTTTGTTTTTTGTTTTTTTTTTGCGGTACTCGGGGTTGAGCCAAGGGCCTCGCACTTGCATGCTCTGCAAGCGCTGGACCACTGAGCTGCACCCTCAGCCCAGCCCATTTTCTTACTTTTTTTTTTTGAGACAGGGTCTTGCTAAGTTACACAGACTGCCTCTGGTCTTGAACTTGCAATTCTGCCTCTGCCTCCCAAACCACTTGGATTACAGGCATGCGCCACTGTGCCCAGCTTTAAAGTATTTTGAAATAGCAGCCCATATGGACTATGACAAGGCTGAACTTTAAAATTTCAACAAGTAAAACATGAAAAAAGGAGCAATTTTCTTTTAAAAATTTATTCATTGAATTATTGAATGGATATACAAATGACAGAGCATACTGAGATTGCTACTTATCTCATTGGGAAAATGTGACTATCATTCTTGTTCTGTTACATGGCAGTTTTGCCTAGGGACTAAGATGACTATTTTGCTGCAATTGAAATAACGTGCATGTCTTTCCACAATGACATTTTGCCTCTTATGCTTTTGTGTCATCTTAACTACCCACCTCACTTTCTCTATTGGATTCCTGCTTATTCCATAAGGTACAGCTCACATGTTGCAGCCCCAACGACATGTCCCACTGCAGTTACTCTGCTGTAAGAAACAAAAACAAAAGCAAAAACATTATTTTAACAGCAAAATATTAATAGTATTTTATGGCATTTAAACTATGCCTTCAATTATGCACCTCTGTCTCTAAACGGATTTAAAGTTCTTCGCTGGCAGAGACTTCTAATGAAGCTTTGTGCCCAGTCCTCTCAACTTTGTAACTTCTTAATCAAAGCTGATGAACTGAAGTACATTAAACACCTACTGTCTCTATTCAGCAGCTCAAAGAACATTCATTAGAAACATCATAATCTTTGTAGTCCATTTACCTATCCAGTATGACAGGAACACAAATACACATAGAAGATCTTAACAGATGAGATTAGGATAGAAAAGAAATTATTCTTTCTTTTTGTTCCATGTGATTTAAAAAATTATTTTGGGGATAGGTGTTTAGTTCATTAAGTAAAGCACTTGCTTAGCATGCACCGAGGCACTGGGTTTGATCCTTAGCACCACAAATAATTATGTTCAAAAAGATTACTGTCTCATACATATGTATTCTGATATATAGCGTATTTGTATATATACATATATGGAGACATATTTAACATGATTCTCTATGCTAGTCTACCTGCAATGGTGAGGTTTTTCTCATAAGTGGTACCCAAACCCAATGAAGTAGTCTGAGAGCTTTTGCTATAATGCCTTGCAATAAGTTTTTGTTGAAGCTATGTGGCAGGCCTGTAGAAATACTTAGATTATTAGGGAATGTTTATAAATGGTGTCTCAACATTGTATTTAAAAAGATCAATAAATATATATACTTGGTTACAAGTAACCATAATATGTATTTCCCTTTAAATTTAGTATCAAAAGGCAGACATACTATTTAGTCTTCACACATGTAGAAATAAAATCTCTAAACAAGAGAAAAACAGGGTCAGTAGATTATTGTCATGCCATCCTATCTAGGAGTCACTCCAAAAGAAAGGAAAAGAAGCCCTCTATAGAAAGAAAAAAAAAGGTGATTGATTTTACTGAGGGTCCTAATGACCATGTGAGCCCAGGGTATTCATATTTTCTAATTGTTCTATCAACTATGGAGATGGGTATTCACATTTATTTCTCCTTGCAACTGTTGAGTACAAGTTGAGTAGTTCTTTTCTGAAATGCAGGCAACCAGAAGGGTTTTAAATCTTGGAATTTTTCAGATATTGGAACACTTGTTAAACATTCCTAATCTAAAAAGCCAAAATCTGAAATGCTCCAAAACCCAAAACTTTTTGAGTGTTATGTTCTCAAAACATTTTTGATTCTTGACCATTTTGGACTTTCTATTTTCAGATTTCTGGCAATTTTGAATAAAGACAAGGATGTTTGCCCTGTACTAGTTTTGCTTCATATATTTTGAAACTTTGTTGGTAAGCACATAAACCTCTAGAATTATGTCCCCTTGATTCATTGGCTACTTAATCATTATGAAATAACTCCATCCCTAGTAACATTCTACTCTAAAATCTTTATCAGGTTTGATTTCCCTGATAGTCTTTGCAGGAATTATTTTGCTGTCTTTACCCTTGGTTTCAACTTTCTTCAGAGATTTATTAACTGAACTCTTAGCATATTAACATTAGATGTCCAAGCGGATATTTACTTACTGACTAGATGTCAGGATTTAAATCTTGAAAACATAACAACTCTAGTTAAAATGAGAAGTGGTTTAAGCACCATAGACCTAATCCCAAATTTTATTTGTAGAAGTCTAAATATGATTCAGAAACTAGAATTCTAGATTTTAAAGTTTGTTAGAAATCTAACTCTGCCTGATAATGTTGTATGTGGAAAAACTAACATGAAACTAACACAGGAGGATGGGGAAGGAAAATTTTTAGTTGACGGATAAAACAGACTGTGGTGATGAGTGAGCCAGAATCTCACCACACCAACCTGTGTCTGTGGTTTTCTAATCTCCACATCTTTTCTTCAGTTGCTGTCTTTGGACTTGTGGACAGCTTCTGTGATTTTAAACTGCTATTTGCTCATTCATCTATAAAAATAATCTCTGAGTTGCAATTTCTTTAGACACTATAATTATTTTCAGTTTTCAACCTGGTCTGAATACTTGTTCCTATTTTCACCACACACAATGTTGTTAAATGACTCCAATGGATTTGAACATGTTACTTTTTTTTTTGCTTGAGTACGTAAGACCACAAATACATAAGCTATCAGCAGCACATCTGAGTTTTATACTTTGCAATTTCAAAAGATAAAGAACTATGCATTTGAATTACAAATCCAGATTTGTTGGGTGGCATGGATTCTATGTAACATTCTAATATTCTGGTTGTATATTTTTGGGATAACAGATTAACAAGTGATTTCAGAATGCTTCTTTTTCTTTTTTTCTTCTGCAGTGCTGGGAATGAACCCAGGACTTTGCATATTCTAGGCAAACACTCTACCACTGAACTACATTCCCAGCCTAGATTTCAGAACTTTTTGAAGCATTTTCATTATAATTTAATCCTACACAATGTCATTAAAGAGGTTTCTGAATATTAAATTCTATTTGATGATTTCAGTATAATTCTTTTGCCCATTCACCAAATTAATTTCACTAGTTAGGGATACTGATTATGCATCAGGCTTCATGTTAAGTACTAGGGATTCACACGTGAACAAATGGCACTTATAATCAAGGAGCTTAGCATGTAATGGGAGAGATAAATATAAATAAAGTTAAACTGATATGCAGTTAAGAGGGAAGTGGCAATTTTGCAAGTTACTGTTAAAAGGTCATTGATAGTTTTAAACAGAAACTATTGCATGCAGAAGGTACAAAAGCACAGCTCAATGTTGTTGCTGTTGTGAGGTGCCGTCAAGTCGGTATCCGACTCATAGCGACCCTCATAGGGTTTTCAATGGCTGACTGTTTCGGGATTGCCTCGGGAGTGGATTGCCAGGCCCTTCTCCCATTTTTGTGGTGCTGGGAATTGAACTCGGGACCTCAGAGACTGCAGCACAGCGCTCTACCAACTGAGCTAAATCCCAGCCCCACAGCTCAATAGACAAATCCAAATGTCCCTTTCCTTCTCAAGGGACTGACTCTCCCCTGTACTCACACAAATACCAAAGCTGAGGCATCAAGAAGAAAATAATTCTGTGGGTAACCAATAAAGCAGGCAATCGACATGGCTAAGACTACATTTGGGGGTCTTCTCATTTCCTCACATAGTCTCTTCCCTGTACTTGTAGAGAGTGGGTCCTAGTGTCCTGTAGGATTAAGGCCCCACCTTTATGATGTCATCTAACCTTAATTACCTCCCTAAAGGCCATATGCCCACAGTCACACTGGGAGTTAGGGCTTCAAAAATGAATTTTCAAGGGATATAATTCAGTCCATAATGCTTCCCCATCCATGTGAGTTCGTATTTACAACTCCTGGTCTCTCAATGGTCTACCGGCATAGCAACACTAAATAGTTGAGTTCCCTGAATTTCCCCTACTTTCCCCCTCATAACATTCATGCTTTTCTCTTTGCTCATTTCTGTTTGGCAAACCTTCCACTTAACCTTTTTGGCAGGTTGTTTCCTGAACTTCCTCAGGCAGAATTACTTTGTCCTGTACATGACCTCCAATAAAGCATTATCATGATAAACGTTGACAGTAGATGCTCAATACATGTTAATATTTTTCAGCAAATCAATGACAATATTTCACACTGACTCCCAATACAATGAACTATGAAGCTGGTTCTCAATGCAGTTGTATGTATGGGATACTGCTAGGCACTCTCTTTCCCTCTAAAATTTATGAGGTAAGAGACAGGGACTCTTGCTTCAGACTTTCAGGTAGAAAGTTAATAGAGGAAATATGTAATAATAAGCATTAATTTTATGCTGAAGCCTGTATCCTCCCAGTCTGATCTCCCAAAGATGAAGGCTCATTAGGAAAGGCAGTGATGTTATTTAAAAAAGGAAAAGGCAGGCAAATTTGGGGAACCCAGCCCTCCCTAATGATGTGGCACACTTCAAAGATGACATACTAACCCACTGCATTAGTTATTTAAACCCTACTTTTTATTTCCCTGAATACACACATTTGATTTCAGGCTATAGTCCAGTGCATGCTCCAAATTATCAAGAGTGCAATCAAGAGTTTCAAGTTCATGTTCTGTGTTCACTGTCTATCATCTTCAGTCAACTAGAACATATAGCTTAGGTAATAGAAAAATCTAGCTACTCCATCTCCTTCAAATAGTAGGAAGTGTCTGCTGGCCCTGCTAATGTGAAATTCATTCATAAGATTTGTTAGCTTTTGCATCATTGTGAACAAAATGCCTGATGGAGAAAACTTAGGAAGGAAAGAGTTATTCTGGCTCATGGTTTCAGAGGGTATCAGTCCACAGTGTAGTGGGGAAGGCATGGTCTAGGAGCTCAGTCCTTGATGGCAGGAACCTGTTGTAGAGGCTTTTCACATCATGCCAGACCAGGAGCAGAGTGAGCCAGGAACTAGAAGCTGGTGATCCCGTCAAAGGCTTTTCTCCAGTGATCACTTCCACCAGGTAGGTCCCACCTCCCAAACTTCCAGAGCCTCCAAGAGCCATAGGTAGGGCCCAAGAATTCAAACATTAGCCTGTGGGGGCCATTTTATAGTCAAACTATTATAGCGCACTAGTGATTTAGCTACATGGATACTTTTTGTGATCCAAAACCAGCAGTCTGAATTTACACATACTTACTAATTATGTAATCTTATCAAATTTATACCTTGTGGCTAACTTTCCTCATTTGCATAAAGGGAATGATAGGACTCACCTCTCAGGGCCACCAGCAGGATTCAATGAACATATGTAATGTACTTTTAATAGTACCTGGCATTTAGTTAAATACTCACAGAATACTTCCATATGAAGGCTGTCTTGAAATTTTGTGATCTCTTTTCAGAAGAGGATTTTTCTATTGATAGAAGTTTGTATAAAGGGCCAAACTAGAAGTTTTGCTCCAACTACTTTGCTACATGAAATGAGTAACGTTAAAAAGGTGGGGGGGAGGGGTGAAGAAAGGAAACTGTGCAGATAATCCAAATCCTTCAGCCCTGTCTGTTAATTGTTCTTTTAGAGTTGAAAATATTTTTAGTAATGCTATTAGTGTTTCTTCAGAAAGATCAGTTTATAACCTCTTAATGTGTACACAGAAACTCCAAATTTCTAGAAGTATAAATTCTATATAAATTCTATTAACACCTGAATATACTAATCTTCAAAGCTTATAAGTAGGGTTTATTTCATGGTGCAATCTTGGAGCCTGTAATCCTCCTTGGCTGTGCTAACTATGGGAACCATTCTTTGGCTTGTAGTTCCAGTTGAGGAGTCACTTGGTGAGATATCTGGACAATTACTGTAGATAGAATTTTATCTTATTTTTTCATCCCTTGCTGTCGCATTGACAAACACTGTTATCAGTTTTAGGTGGGCTGCTCACAAGAACTTGGGAACACTGTACTTCAACCTAAACGTCAGGAAAATTCAGCAACTTTCCCAACTGAGATTAATGACTAGTCATTCCTTCCATGCTTTCAGGCTAAAGACTTGGGAGACCATCTTAATGTGTTCAGACGCATACCCAGTTTACAAAAATCCAGTGGTTCTACTTAAAAGCCAAAAACCAATCACATTGGAAACTGAAGATTTGAAGCATTTACTGATGAAGATCAAAGAACAGCCTTCAGTATGGGTTGCACCTCAATATTAAGAAAACAAAAATCCTCACAAACTTACCTTACTTCAGGTAAGTAACCTGAAGGTTGCCTTGAGGTTGTCCAAGATTTCGCTTTACTTGGTTCTACAATTAACACCCATAGAAGCAGAAGTCAAGAAATCAATGATGCATTGCACTGGGTAAAGATGTGGCAAAAGACCTCTTTTAAGTGTTGAAAAGTAAAGATGTCACATTGAAGAGGAAGGTACACCTGACTCGTGCCATGGTATTTTCAGTCACCTCATAAGGTTGTGAAAGCTGACACTGAATAGGGAGACAGGAGAAGAATTGATGCTTTTGAATTATGGTGCTGGAGATGAATACTGAATATACCATAGACTGCCAAAAGAGCCAACAGAGTTGTCCTAAAAGAAGCGCAACCAGAGTGCTCCTTGGAAGCAAGGATGGCTAGACTGCATCTTAGGTATTTTGGACATGTTAGGAGGGACCAACCTTCAGAGAAGGACATTATGTTTGAGATACGGGCAGGTCAATGAAAGAAAGGAAGACTCTCAACTAGATGGGTTGACATAGCGGCTGCAGCAACGGGCTTACACATAAAAGATTACATGCCTGGCCCAGTGTTGGGGAGTGTTTCACTCTGTTGTACATAGGGTTGTTATGAATCTTACTCAACTTGAGGGCACCCAACAACCACCACCACCAACCACTCAAACTTTAGGGATCACCTAAAGTGTCTCAATACTCAGAAAGCTGGGCCTAATCATAAGTTGCTGATCTAGTACGACTTTAGTAGATCTAGTACGACTTTAGTAGAGAAATACAGAGAACTGTATTTCCAATAATTACCCTTCGAGAACCATTGGTTGGATACAACATTTGATGTAATTTTATTAAGTATGCCCATTTCTTCCCCATTAGGATATAAACTCAGAGGCAGAGCTTTTTTTTTTTCTTGTTTTCTGCCGTTTCTTCTTGCAAAGAACATTACCAGGCACAGAGTAGCTGCTCAATGAATATTTGTTGAATAAATAAATGAAAATTGCTTGTCCTAGTGTTACATCCTAATTTTATCATCAGATTTTCTAGGAAGAAATAGAAACACAAAATCAGAAAACATTATGTAGTTCAGTTAGTCCCTTCATGCAAGAAAGCATTTTTAAGCATTGGACCACAAAAACAACTGGGATTTCCTGATACTTTGGAAATAAATAGTTACTAACAATTCATATTATACTACTATAGTATTAAAAATAATGACAAGAAACATTTATGGAATGCCACCTTGTGTTAAGCGCTTCATGTATGGTACCAACTAACAAAGTCTGAGGTGGCTAAGTCATGTCCCTTCCATTGTACTGAGCAGGGCTCCATTGCCCCATGTAGCCTGGAGGCAGCAGAGCAACTGCATAGCGCTGTCTCCTTCCCTCCATGTGCTCTCCTATCTGGGAGCAGTGTAAAGGAAAGGAAGGAAGGGTGTCAAGTAGGAGGTGACAGCTTTAGTGTACAAACATGCCAAGATTTGAGTTAAAATTTGCAGAATTACATTGACCTCTTTTAAAAAGATTATCCTAGCCAGCTTTCATTACAGTGATATTTTGCAGAAATACAACAGAACACTGGATTTCCAGATGCAAATGCTGAACCCTACAAATGTCCATATATCTTATCAAAGGTATGAGAACGTTCTGGCATTTTTCTGTGATGGTTTAAAATTGTTTAAAAGAGTTGATCCAGCCTGAATATTCATTTTACTAAACCCCACACAGTGACATCACATTTTTTTTGCAGAAAAAAACTGACATAAATGATTATGAGTTGGTGATTCATTTTCTTTCAAACTGGCTGTTAGAGCAGGTGCATATTTTTTTCTTACAGGGTTAGACAGTAAACATGTAGACTTATAAGCTATACAATTCTGCAGTTGTGGAACGCAACCCAGGCAAAACAAATGAATGAGTATGGTGTTGTTCCAATTAAATTTTACACAAAAGGTGAGGAGCCCATGAGCCCCAGCTTGATGACTCCTATGTTAAAGAATTCCAACTGAAGTTGCATAAATAAAATGGACCACATAAATTTCAGGTAAATTTGTCAAATTCATCTTTAAAAAACATTTGTTTCTTAACTGTGGAAGCATTTGCATTCCAGTAACTAATTATAAACACTTAAAAAAATTCTACCATGCAAATCAAAACAGACATTTGGCTCTGTAATAAGTTGAACTAGTTAAAATAATCCTTGTATTTATTTTTTACACAGCACAAATGCAGGTGGTACAGTAAGTCCATAATTATCCATAGAACGTATAAACTTAAAAATTGAGAATCTAAAGTCCTATACTGTTCTGCATCATTCCATCTATACACTCTATGTAAAATCCATTCCACAGCAGCGGAGGAGAATCTTAACTTAAAGCACCAAGTTTCCTGGCATTACTACAAATTTCTGTTTCTCATTTCCTAACACATGCAGTCAAACTGCCTATGAAGCAAATACCAATTCACCTTAAGCTTCAACAGGTAGGGGGAGGCAGTTGGAAAACCCACATTTTTCTTAAATCTAAAAATGATTCTATGTCTTACCTTGTATTTCCTTCCATAAATTAAAAAAAATTAATGCAGTTATAGCTACATGAATATAAATTGAGTTTTGAATATAGTAACTTTTGGATTCATCTAACGTTTTTGGATTTTGATTTTTTTTAAGTAAATCTTGAAGAAAACAAAACCATGATCTCTAATCCAGAATATTTTGGCAATCTTTACTAAAAGTTAAATTTAGAATTTTATAGCAAAGTAATATGGTTTTTCCAAATACTACAGATAAAAACAAATTCCTTTAATATATATAAATTAAGAAAGATTATTCCCAAGATTATTTTATAGAGGTTTGTTTTCATATTGTGAAGCAGGGTTCAATGGACATTTTTAGTATCTTGCTAACATCAGCCCTATATAGTCAAGAGATCATTGGACCCACTAATGGGCAATGAAAACTGGCTGAGGCTGCTGCTGAGTGCTTCAACAGGAATATGATACACACAAATGTCATTGTCATATTCAGTGGATCTGAAGTCTTCCTTAAAACTGTGCTCTTGATAGGCTGAAGACAGAGTAATGGACTGTTAGCTCCTTCTGCCAAAAAGACATGGATTTCTACACAAAGACTTCATTCTCTGCCTGTTGTCAGTAACTTGAGGGCTTTCTGTAGATTCTGTACAGCCGTGCTTACATCTTCATACTGCAAAGCACTGCCAGCATATTTGCAGTATTTCTGAGCTCTAGCAAAGTCCTCTGGAGTTAGACGGACATCCCCTGGGGGGAAAAAGAATAAGAGAAACTTAATAGACTGCAAGAAAGGTTCTGTTAGGTTAGGTATGTGCTTACGTACCTAAAAGTGACTTAAGAAAATAGTTAAGGCTATATAAAAACACAAAGGTTTTTCTCAATCTCATATGCATTTTGACAAATTTTCTTCATTCTTTTCACTGTTTTATTA
>VMDO01018049.1:0-43236 GCA_007922755.1 Pedetes capensis
CAGGACAGATCTTGAAATGTCTTTTTTGATGATCAGTGCAACCCCATTTCTCTTTAGTTTATCATTCCCAGCATAGTAGACCATATGATTATCTGACTCAAAGTAGCTCATGCCAGTCAATTTTAGCTCACTGAGGCCTAGAATGTCCATGTTCATGCACTCCATTTCTCTTTTAATGATTTCTAATTTTCCTAGATTCATACTACATACATTCCATGTTCCAATTATTAGTGGATGTTTACAGTTGTTTCTCCTCATTTTGAGTTGTGCCACATCAGCAAATGGAGGTCCCTGGGGCTTTACTCCATTTCCATCATCACAGTAGACTCTACTTTGAGGAGACAACTCTTCCCCAGTAGTCTTTTGAGTGCCTTCCCACCTGTGGGGCTCATTTTCTGGCACTATATCTGACAGCATTTCTTTGTTATTCATAGGATTTTCAATCGCTAGTTGTTTTGGGAGTGGTTTGCCAGTGCCTACTTCTTAGTCTGTCTTAGTCTGGAAGCTCAGCTGAAACCTGTCCACGATGGGTGACCGGGATGGTATCTGAGATACTGGTGGCATAGCTTTCAGCCTCATCACAATACAGAAGCCCCCACAGTGAGGTGCACTGACAGACTGCCCTCTTGAGGAATCAGAAACTCAGTTTTTCAGATGATAATGCAAAGTGGGATCACCAATAAAACAAAACAAAGCAAAGAACCAAAAGCAAACAAAACAAAATAACAAAGCAGAACAACACAGATGAAGATTTTTGGGCCACTGCAAACCTTTGTTAGGTATTTGATTTTTTTTGCATCTTTGCTAAACTCATATCAAAAGCTTCTGAAAATTTTAAAGGCATTAAAAACTGCCAAACCATAGCTGTGAGTCATTCAGAAAGGCCCTAAAGAAGTGGATCCTGGAACAATACTGAAGTCCTCTGTCCCTTCAAGGCCTGGCCTAGCCTTACCTTGAGAGCGAGGTACACAGTATATAAATGAATAACATCAACAACAAAGGCCTTTTCTTTTTTTGGTACTTAGGGAACTCAGGTTCTCCCACCTACTTTGCAAGTGCTCCACCACTGGGATGGACCCCTAGACCATTTAAAACTTTTTTTTATATTGATACATGGTTTTGCTAAGTTACGCAGGCTGTCTATGGCCTCAAACCTGTGATTCTCCTGCCTCCACCTCCCTAGTTGCTGAGATTACAGGTGTGAGTCACTGCACCTGGCGAAGAGCTCTTTTTTCTAAGCCAGCACCTCTTAATCTGTGATATGCACACGGATCACGTGGCACCACATTAAAAGGCAGATCCTGTTGGTGTAGGTCTGGGGTGGGGCTGAAAATTCCACATTCCCAAGAAGCATCTTAGGAGGCAATGCTAATGCAACTGGTTGGTGACCATACTTTAAGGAGCAATGTTCACAGTGTGGAGACACAGTGCAGGGCTATTTATAATCCAAGAAGTGAGGATCTCATCCTTTTACACTTTTCCAAACAACCTTCCTGTTAGGAGATTTTGCTGATGAATTGGAGTTCGGCAATCTGTGTGTGAAACAGGTAAATATACGAAGCAAATCCTGGCTCTTCATTTCATTTGACATAATTTTAGCAATTGCAAGTATAGGTAATACGTGTGTGTGTGCATATATATATATATATATATATATACACATTATACATATTTATATTATATATATTTATATTATGTATTATTTATATTATATAAATTAGAGCAGGATGGGAGATGTGTAAGAAGTATTTACGTGGTAAAGGTAGTCTTATCTTTTAAAATATCAATATGAAATTTCTTATGGTCATAAATTAAAATCTAGACATTTTTCTTTGGTCAGTTCTCTAATATTTTAAAAAATAACTGGTTGATCTAATTATCTATGTTTGCTTGTGGCTACAAATCAGTAATATCTTGGTAGAAATGTCAAGTTATAATTATATGAATATGATACTTGATGAATAGGATGTGTTAGGACCAAGAACAAGATCAACAGACTTGAGGATCCTAACTATTAAATGCAGGGGAAGAGAAATCTCTTTTATAAAGGATAATTCAAGCATGTTACAATTTTAAGTGCTGTTTTCATTTATGTAAGATGGGAATCATCCCTCCCTCATTCTTTCATTTTCAATGTTTCAAGTGAAATATTCTAAAGACAATACATATTTGAAAATTAAACTGCACAGAACAAGGTTCAATTATGGGTTCTTGATTACTTAATGAAATGATGGCATTCCAAACCTAATTAGATTTGAATGAATTAAAGCACAATTTCTACAGATGCTCAATATGTCTTCCCCCAGTCCTCATCACCTGCACAAATGTGCTTTCATGATAGTTTCACTCCAGGTCTTAAAATTAAAGCATTTTATTTTACCAGGATGGTGTGTAATTGGCTTCAATGCAAGCAAAGTAGTTGTGTTCTGCCCTGGAAAAACAAAAATTAGATGTGTGTGTGTGTGTGTGTGTGTGTGTGTGTGTGTGTGTGTGTGTGTGTGAAATGAAACTCTACTTTTTAAAGCTTCCTTCTAAAATTCCACCCTTTGAATGTGCATATCTCTGTCCTATTTTGCTACTTATTCTTTTTTCACATTTACCCTTGTCTTAGGGATAAGAAAAGGATTTCTAAGATCAAAAGCCCAAGTTTCTGGAAAAGCTATGTCATTTGTCACTGTCTGCCCAAATTTACCCTCTTCACAATATTAGTAGGAGGTATCTATAAGTCCTTCTGAGGGATAAGAAAACAGAGGGTTTTTTCTTTGTTTGTTTTTGTTTTTCATAGTGCTAGGGTCTCACACATGCTAGGCAATCACTCTATCACTGAGCTATATCCCTAGTCCCCAAGTAGAGTTTTTAAATAGTCCATTACACAAAATAGAGATTGAGTGTTGTATTAGTTAGGTGGTATGTCACTGTGACAGAGAAAGTGACCAAAAATACTTATAGGGGAAGAGATTTATTGGGAGCTCACAGTTAGAGGATCAGTCCATAATGGCAGTGGGGCAGGCATGGCAGTGGTAGGGCACATGCCAGAAGATCTTACATCTTCATGATTAGAATGCAGAGAAGAAGAGAGAGCTTACTGGAACCAGGGATCTTGATAAAAACCTCCAAAGCCCCACCCCAGTGACTAATTTCCACCAAGCTAGATCCCCCCTCCCAAGGTTCTATAACCTCCCAGAATAGCACCACCAGCTGGGGACCAAATATTCAAACACAGGACCTTTGATGGGCATTTAGATCCAAACCGTAACAAGGACATTACATATATAATGAGAGTATATACACAATATGTGTGTTGAAATATATGTAACATAAAATTTAAAAATTGTAACCATTTACAACCATATAAGTCATGGCATAAAATACATTTACTTTGTTGTGCAACCATCACCACTATTCATTTGCCGAACTTTTTCATTACCCCAAACTACAACTCTATACTCATTAAACAATAACTCCTTATTCCCCCATTCTCTGCCCCTGTTCTTCTTTGTCTGTGACATTGCCTGATCTTGGTGCCTCATGTGAGTAGCACCACACAGTATTTGCCTTTTTGTGTCTGGCTAATTTAATTTAGCATAATGTTTTCAAAGTTCATCCAAGTTACAGCATGTGTCAGAACTTCTCTCCTTTTTAAGGCTGAACAGTATTCCATGGTATGACTATACCACATTTTATTATCCCTTCATCTGTTGATGGACACATGGGTTGCTTGAACCAAAAATTTTGGATCTTGTAAATAATGCTTCTACAAACTTAAGTAGACAAACATCTATTTGATTCTCTGCTTTTAATTTTTTGGGGTATAAGGACCAATAGATATTTATTTTTTTCTAACTATTTCAAAAAACATTTATATTAGTAATTTTTAATGTACAAGTTAATGGGTCTTATGACATTTCCGTACATGCATTTCATTGTACATTGCTCATGTTAACTTCCCCCTTACCCTCTCATGATGCTCCTCCCCAGCTCCTCCCTTCCCACCAATGGCCTCCTTTTCACTTGCATGTCCTTTCTGAGTGTATCTATCTATATATGTACATTCTGATTTTTCCATAAGGGTTACATATGTGATATTTTCTTTTTCTCCTATTACCATTTTTGCCCCCTCCCTCTTTTCTTTAATCCATTATCTTTTCCTCTTTAAATCCTGTCTGATTTCATGATATGTGTTTTAATAATGAATATATATTGAAGTCTAATATCCACATATGAGAGAAAACATGCAATGTTTATCTTTCTGGGTCTGGCTTGATTTGCTTAAAATGATGATCTCTAGTTTCATCAATTTTCCAGTGAATGACATAATTTTGTCTTTCTTTATGGCTGAACAAAACTCCATTGTGTATATGTGCCACAATTTCCTTATCCACACATCTGTTGATGGACACCTTGGTTGGCTATTGTGAATAATACTGCAATAAACATCGATGAGCATGGTATATTGACTTATATTCCTTTGGATATATACCCAGGAATGGGATATCTGGGTCATATGGCAGTTCTACTTTTAGTTTTTTGAGGAACCTCCATACTGATTTCCATAGTGGCTGCAGCAACTGGCATTCCCACCAACATTGTATAAGGGTTCCTTCCTCCCCAAATCCTTGCCAGGATTTTTGTTGTTTGTTTTGGTGATGGTAGCCATTCTGACTAGAGTGAGAGGGTATCTCAGTGCAGTTTTGATTTGCATTTCCCTGATGGCTAAAGACATTGAGCATTTTTTCATATGATTGTTGGTCATTTGTATTTCATCTTTTGAAAAGTCTCTGTTCAGTTCTTTTGCCCATTGTTTGATTGGATACTTTGATTTTTTTGGTGCCTTTTTGAGATTCTTATATATTCTAGGTATTAATCCCCCCTCTGATGTATAGCTGGCAACAGTCTTCTCCCATTCTGTAAACTGTCTCTTCCCTCTGATAATTGTGTCCTTTGCTGTGCAAAAGCTTTTTAATTTCATGCAATCCTGTTTGTCAATTCTTGCTATTGCTTCCTGTGTGTTTAGGGTCCTATTCAGAAAGGCTTTGCCAATGCCTATGTCTTGAAGTGTTTCCCCTGTGTTTTTTCCTAGCAGTTTCAAAATTCAGGTCTCACATTAAGGTCTTTGATCCATTTTAAACTGATTTTTATACAAGGTGAGAGAGGGGGATCTAATTTCAGTCTTCTGCATGAGGATATCCAGTTCTCCCACCACCATTTGTTGAACCTCCTTGGTTAGGTTTATTCCCAGGTTATTTTATTTGTTTTGAAGCTACCGTAAATGAGATTGTTTTCCTGGTTTCCTTCTCTGCCTGGATGTTATTGGCATAAAGAAAAGCTACTGATTTTTTAAAAATGTTAATTTGGTATCCTGATACTTTGCCAAAAGTATATATCAGCTCTAAAAGTTCTCTGGTGGAGTCTTTTGGGTTGTTTAAGTATAGGATCATGTTGTCTGAAAATAGGGATAATTTGGCTTCTTCCTTTCCTATTTAGATCCTTTTTATTTCTTTCTCTTGTCTTATTGTTGTGGCTAATAGTTCAATTACTACATTGAATAGCATTGGAGACAGTGGACACTCTTGTCTTGTTCCTGATTTTAGGGGAAATGCTTTTAGTTTTTCCCCATTTAGTATAATGTTAGTGGTGAGTTTTTCATATATTGCCTTTAATATGTTGAAGTATGTTCCTTCAATTCCTAGTTTCCTCAAGGCTTTTTGGCAGAAAAGGATGTTGCACTTTTTCAAAGGCCTTTTCTGCATCTAAAGGATTATATGGTTTCTGTTTCTGAGTCTATTTATATGTTGTATTATGTTTATTGTCTTGTGAATATTGAATCAGCTTGCAACCCTGGGATGAAACCAACTGGATCATAATGTATGGTCTTTTTACTATGTTAGAGTTGATTTGTAATTATTTTATTAAGGATTTTTGCATCTAAGTTCATTAGGGTATTGGTCTGTAGTTTTCCTTTTTTGATGTATCCTTCTCTGGGTTTGCTATAAGGGTAATAGTGGCTTCATAGAAAGAGTGTGGTTGTGTTCCTTCCATTTGTATTTTGTGGAACAATTTGAAGATCATTTTTGCTCAATCTTTAAAGGTTTTGTAGAATTCAGCAATGAATCCATCTGTTCCTGGGCTTTTCTTTGTCAGGAGACTCTTTATTACTGCTTCAATCTCGCTGCTCATTATAGGTTTGTGTAAGTTGCTTATATCTTCTTGATTTAATTTTGGCAGGTCCTATGTGTCTAGGAATTTATCCATCATCTAAGTTTTCCAATTTTTTGGAATATAATTTTTCAAAGTATTCCCTAATGATTCTCTGGATTTCATTGCAGTCTGTTGTAATGTTCCCTTTTTCATCTCTAGTTTTCTTGATTTGAGTTTTCTCTCTCTTTCCTTGGGTTAGTTATGTAAGGGTTTGCCAATCTTGTTTGTCTTTTCAAAGAACCAGCTCTTTGTTTCATCAGTTCTTTTTATTGTTCTTGTAGTCTCCATTTCATTAATTTTTGCTCTGATCTTTATTATTTCTTTCCATCTACTGTTTTTGGGTTTTGTTTGTTCTTTTTCTAAGAGCTTGAGGTACAGCATTAAGTTATTTGTTTGAGTTTGCTCTAATTGTTTTTTTTGGGGGGGTTACTGGGGGTTGAACCCAGGGCCTCGCGCTTGCATGCTCTGCAAGTACTAGACCACTGAGCTGCATCCCCGGGCCATTTTTTTTTTTTTACTTTTTGAGACAGGGTCTCGCTAAGTTACACAGACTGCCTCTGGTCTTGAACTTGCGATCCTCCTGCGTCCACCTCCCAAGCCACTGGGATTACAGGTATGTGCCACCATGGCCAGCTAGTTTGCTCTAATTTTTTAATGTAGGCACTCATGGCTATATATTTCCCTCTTAACAATGCTTTTGGTGTATCCCAAAGTTTCTGGCAGTTTGTGTTTTCATTTTCATTTGATTCTAGGAATTTTTAAATTTCCCCTCTGACTTCTTCAAGTATCTATTGGTCATTTAAGAGTATATTGTTCATTTTCCATGTATTTGTATAGTATCTGTAATTTCTCTCGCTGCTCATTTTTAGTTTTATTCCATTATAGTCTGATAAGAAACATGAAATTATTTTGATTTTTCTGTATTTGTTAGGACTTGATTTATGGTCTAAAATGTGATCTACTTTAGAGAATGTTCCATGGACTGGAGAGAAGGATGTGTATTTTGTATTTTTTGGGTGGACCACTCTGTATATGTCTATTAAGTCCATTTGATATATTGTAGTGTTTAATTCTGAAGATTTTTGTTAATTTTTTTGTCTGGATGTTCTATCTATTGATGAGAGTGGGATATTGAAGTCACCCACTATTATTGTATCTGGACCTATCTATCTCTTTAAGTCTGGTAGTAGGTTTTTTTTATGTGTGTGTGTGAGGTTGGGTACACCAATGTCCAGTGCATATATATTTACAATTGTTATACACTTTTGGCCAATTTTTCTCTTTATTCTTTGTTTCTTTATACTAGTTTTAACTTGAAGTCTACTTTGTCTGATATAAGGATGACTACTCCTTTTTTTTTTTTTTTAAGCTTCCAGTTACTTGGTATATCCATTTCCATCCTTTCACTTTCAATCTGTGGATGTCCTTGCCAATGAGATGTGTTTCTTGCTGACAACAAATTATTGAAACCTGTTTTTAAATCCAGTGAACTAATCTGTCTTTTAATTGGAGAGTATGACTATTTATGTTTAGGGCAATTATTATTGAGAAAAGTTTGTTGGTTGTTGCATTGGGCTTTTGCCTGGTTGGTTCATAAACTATTTGGTCTTTTCTTTCTCACTCATTTGCATTGTGGGTTTGCTGGGTTTTTTTAAGTTAGACATGATTAATTCTTTCCTACTTCTCTTTAGTTTATCTGTTCTTCTCATGAGGTTTGTTCTTTCCTGTGCTCTTGTGGTGAAGACTGTCTTCCTCCTGTGTGCGTAGGATCCCTTGAGGTATTTTCTGCAGTGCTGACTTGGTGGTCATGTATTGATTTAGTGTGTACTTGTCATGGGATGTCTTTATTACTCCATCCATTTTTAAGTAACAACTTTGCTGGATGTAATAATCTCAGTTGTCAATTATTTTCAGGGCTTGAAGTATATCTTTCCATCCTTCCTAGAATCTAGGGTTTGTGCTGAAAGGTTTGATATAATTCTGGTGGGTTTTCCTTTGTAAATGAATTAGTGTCTTTCTCTTGCAGCTTTTAATATTGTTTCTTTGTTTTATAATCTTGACATTTTAATTATTGTGTGTCATGAGGGGATGTTCTTTTTGGTTTGGTGTTGTAAATGCCTCTTGTAGTTCGATGTCCATTTCTTTTCCCAGATTTGGGGAATTTTCTGCTATCATTGTACTAAATAAGTTGTCTATACCTTTAATTTTATCTCAGATCTTTCTTCTGTTCCATGGATTCTTAGGTTTGGTCTCCTGATCATGTCCCAAAGTTCTTGAAAATTGTGGTCATGGTCTTTTAATTTTTTTCTTTGTTTGATATCTGAATGTAGTATTTCCTCAACCTTATCTTCCATCCCTAATATTCTATCTTCTGCTTCATCTAATTTACTGGTGATGCTTTCCACTGTGTTTTTTATTTGGGTTATTGAGTTCCTCATTTCTAACATTTCTGATTTTTTTCAAAATCTCAATTTCCTTGCTGAATTTCTCATCCATTTTGCTGACTTTGTCTTCTACATTGTTGATTTTCTGACCTAAGTCATGTATTGATTTTCTTACTTTGTTCATTTGCCTGTTTGTGTCCACTTTAAAGTCATTAATCATTTTTATAAATAAATTTTTAAATTTTTTGTCTGACATTTCTACTGTTTCATTATCTTTGGATTCAGATGTTAAGGAATCATGGTCTCTTGGAGGATATATGTTGCCTTGTTTTTTCATGTTTCTCATGTTTCTGATTTGTGATTTGTGCATCTCTTTGGATGAGGACCTTGTTCCCCTTCCCTCACTGGAAGCCATGACTGGAGATGTGTCCTGATTAGTCATTCTCACTGTCCAGTTCTGTTCTGCTATGTGGGACAAGCCAACAGTCTCCTTTGTGATTTTTGTGCTTCTCCAGACCTTCTTTTTATGGAAAAGACTCCATTCCTTCCTATTCTAATTCCTTTGTTTTACCAATAGATATTTTGTGAAAGCCTATTATGAAGCTGGGCTTGGTGGTGCACACCTGTAATCCCAGCACATGAGAGGCTGAGACAGGAGGATCATGAGTTTGAGGCCAGCCTAGACTACATAGTGAGACCCTCTCTCAAAAACAAAAAAACCCAAATCAAAACAACAATGACAAAGAAAGCCCAGATGCAATATTTTCTAGAAGCTGGGGATACAGAGGGAATGGATAGAGTTCCAGTTCTCATGTACACCCATGAATGATAGACAAGCATTTTGGGTACTAGTAAACATGCTAGGCCTGCAACCATAGCCCTGTGGCACCCATCCCGTCAGATCTCGGAAGCTAAGCAGGGTCGGGCCTGGTTAGTACCTGGGTGGGAGACCGCCTGGGAATTCCAGAAGCTGTAGACTTGGGAGAAGGACCTGGCAACCCCCTCCCAAAAATCAATCTGTCATTGAAAACCCTATGAACAGCAGAGAAGCACTGACAATAGTGTTTCCCCTGTTGTACAGAGGGTCATTATGAGTCGGATACCGACTCGACGGCACCTAACAACAATAACAAACATGCTAGAGAAAAATTGAGAACTGGGTTAGAATATCTGGAAGTGAGATGAGAAGTGGATTTGGGCAGCCTTACTTAAGAAAATGGGGCCAGGATTTAGCTCTGTTTGGTGGAATGATGTTCTGTTCTCTCTGAGGCCCCAGGTTTGACCTTTAGCACAGTAAAATGGGAGAACCTGGCAGCCCACTCCCAAAACAATCCCCAAAACAATCAGCCATTGAAAACCCTATGAATAGCAGAGAAGCCCTTGACAAAGTGCTGGGCATGGCACAGTGTCAGGGAGCAATTCATCCTGTTGTATGTAGGGTCACTATAAGTTGGACTTGACTTGATGACACCTAATGACAACTCAACAGGACAGAAGCAAGTTTCAAGCAGAAGTAGTAGCCAGAGTGAAGCCTGCAATGGAAATGAGCACCATGGTGGTGGGAAGAGCTGGAGGATGAGAGAGAGATCAGGTCAGTGGGATCTCCTAGGTCACTCATGAATGAGCCTGGGTGTCAGGAGGCCTGAAGATCATAGTTTTTCTAAGACCCTTTTAAAATAAAGAATGCAATAGTATCTTCCTTTTGCAGATATATAAAAAATATACTTCTGAGCAAACACCTTACTAGGTTCCTCCCAGAGGTTATAGGGGCCTTTGCTTCAGTAGCTCCACGGCAACCTGCCTCTGAGGCCTGTGACAAGAGTTTGGTTTGCTTCTATCTTGGTACATATTTATGAAGGAAATAAGTTTATTTTGGCTCATGGTTCTGGAGGCTGGGAAGTCCAAGAACATAGATAGTGCTAGCATCTGCTCTGCTTCTGGTGAGGAACATCTTGCTGCTTCATAATATGGTGGAAGGCAAGTAAGAGCTGAGGCAGCTGAACTCACTTTTATAACAACCCACTCAGTGAAAAGAACCCCACTCCCATGAGAACTAACTCACCCTGGAGAGAACAGTGTTAATCCATTCGGGAGGGTGGAGCCCTCATGAGCTAAACACTTCCCATTAGGCCACGCCTCCAACACTGCTGCACTGGGGATTAAGGTGCTACCAGATGAACTTTGAGGTGACAGTTTCAAAGCATAGCAGTTTTGATGACAAAAGGAAAACACTAGGGGATTTGAAGCAAAGAAGTAACATGATTTGACTGTGGATTAGTAAGAAAGTTTTGGCTGCTATGTGAGGACTGGATTGTCAGGGGCAAAAGGGGACACAGGGTGTGTCTAGGAGGCTGTTCAAATGTTGCAGTGAGATTTCATGGTAGTTGGGCTGAGGGCTATGGCAGTCCAAATGGTAGAAAGTGGTCAGATTTCCTATAGCCTCTGAGTAGAAAATTCAAAATTGGGATCCCTAATGACAGGCTGAGATTTACCTGTGTTGGTAGAGTGCTGCTCTGTGCTCTCTGAGGCCCTGGGTTCGATTCTCAGAACCACAAAAATGGGAGAAGAACCCGGTAGCCCACTCTCAAAACAATCCTGAAATAATCAGCCTTCGAAAACCCCAACAATAGCAGAGAAGCACTGAAATAGTGCTGGGCATGGCACAGTGCTGGGGACTGTTTTACTCTGTTGTGCATAGGGTCACTCTGAGTTACACTGATTCAGCAGCACCTAACAACAATAAATGACAGGCTGACACCATTAACACACTGTTCTCTTATTGAAAAGGAGGTTCCTTCCTCTCATTTCATCTCAGCTTCATTAAGCCCTGCTCTCAAATAACATTGTAGCTATGTTTTCAGCTAGTGGAATTTAGGAGCTAAATGGTCCGTCCCTTCTAGTTCTCTTTAAGCAGTGTGATGTTCACCTTGACCAGGGTCAACTACCTATTTCTCAACTCAGGTTTCATTGTCTCATGACTGAAATTCTCAGGCATTGAAAAATGAGTTCTCTGTAAAAGAGATGCCAGTGTATCACATGAAAGGTCAGAGGTCTCAGGGTCAAGATCTTTGTGGTCCACTATCCACAC
Source organism: Pedetes capensis (assembly GCA_007922755.1). Classification (NCBI taxonomy): domain Eukaryota; kingdom Metazoa; phylum Chordata; class Mammalia; order Rodentia; family Pedetidae; genus Pedetes; species Pedetes capensis. The sequence goes on from VMDO01018049.1 coordinate 11,671, forward strand.
ATTTTCCAGCACTGTGAGATTGCTTCAGATTCAGAAGAAAAGCAGCCATTTGTCATTTGCAATTTATGACTGTTCACTTCTTTAGCCACCAGCTGGTGGCCTTTCATCCAGGCTGTGAAATATTATGATGGATTGGTGTTGTTGAGGAGGTGAGATTGCTCACACTTTCTAAACCAGCACATCTGGTGGCTAAAAAGGTAGCTTTGCCTATAAGGAAGCAGCCAGTGTTTTAGGATGGTGGTTTTATGTTTGTTTGAAATAAAAGTGATATGGTGTGTGCGTGTGTGTGTGTGTGTGTGTGTGTGTGTGTGTGTGTGTGTGTTCTGAGGGTCTTGGGAATGGAGGGAGTGACATACAACAGAAACAGAGGGATGGAGAGGTGGAAAGATTTATTGGATTGGGAAAGGGACTTAGTGTAGTTAAATGGTAGATTTAGAGAGTTTGCTGTGGGAGCAATGGTCATTGGGTGTTTGCTGATAACCAGGAGGCTAGGTCACCAAGTTCTAGACCCTGAGCTCTCCCTGCCTGGAACAGTTTTCTGTGGGTCTCAGGAAGTCAAGTGAGACATGCTAATGGCTGCCTACTAGGAAGTGGCAGTAGAGGTGATAACAATGTGTCAGATTTTGGAATATATTTGAAGACTAAACTCTCAAAATTCTCTTTGTGGCAAGCTCTGTGTATTGTGGCAGAAAGAGAGGACTCAAGAAGAAGGCCGAGGCATTTTTGCTTGATTGGTGGGTAAATAATGTGGATTTGCTAAGAGGGTACCTCTGGGGATGAAGAAGCAAGGTCAGGTTGGGGAAAAGTTAAGTTTGACATACTTATTTCACATCCCCTACCATGAGGCTCTCAGTTGGCCATACTGTGAGGGTTTGCATGTTGCTGTGGTGCTGGAAGCTATGCTACTGGTATTACAGATACGAGTAGAGTCATCTGTGGTGAACAGGTTTCAGTTGAGCTTCCAGACTAAGACAGATGAGAGAGCAGGACTTGGCAGCCCACTCCCAAAACAATTAGCCATTGAAAATCTATGAATAGCAGAGGAATACTATCAGATATACTGCCCCAAATCAGCCCCCTAGTTTGGAAGTTACTCAAAAGACGACTGGGGAAGAGTTGCCTCCTTAAAGTAGAGTCTACTTTAATGACAGGAATGGAATAAAGCCCCAGGGACCTCTATTTGCTGATATGACATGACTCAGAATGAGCAAGAACAACTGTAAACATCCATTAATAATGGGAATCTGGAATGTACATGGTACAAATCTAGAAAATTAGAAATCATCAAAAGGGAAATGGAGCCCATAAACATTGACATGCTAGGCATCAGTGAGGTAAAATGGACTGGCACAGGACATTTTGAATCAGATAATTATATGGTCTATACTAGGAGTGAAACTTAAAGAGAGATGGGATTACACTTATCACCAAAAAAGACATCTCAAGATCTGTCTTGAAGCATAATGCTGTCAGTGATAGAATAATGTCCATATGCCTACAAGGAAGGCCAGTTATATGACTATTAATCAAATTTACACACTCACCACTAAGGCAACAAATGAAGGTAGGCAAGATTTTTTACCAACTTCTGCAATCTGAAATAGATGGAACATGCAATCAGGATGTACTGATAATTACTGGTGATTGGAATGCAAAAGTTAGAAGCAAAGAAGAAGGCTTAATAGTTGGAAGATATGGCCTTGGTGACAGAAACAATGCTAGAGATTGCATGATAGAATTTTTTTCAGACCAATGAGCTTTTCATTGCAAATACATTTTTTACCAACATAGATAGTGACTATACACATGGACTTCACCAAATGGAACATATAGGAACAAAATTTACTACATTTGTGGAAAGAGATCATGGAAAAACTCAATACTGAAAGTCAGAACAAGACCAGGTGCTGATTGTGGATCAGACTATCAACTGCTCATATGCAGTTTCAGACTGAAACTGAAGAAAATTAGAACAAGTGTCTCTGAAATTTGCTCTTGAATGTTGAGCAGCTAAAGTAAAATGAAGCGATAATGAAGTTAAAGTACTACACAGAAGATTTCAAAGGGCAGCTTAAGAAGACCAAATCAAATATTTTAATGACATATGCAAAGAGCGTGAGATAGAAAATAAAACAGAAAGAACATACTCTGTTTTTCTCAAGCTTAAAAAATTGAAGAAAAATTTCAACCCTCAAGTGGCAATAGTGAAGGATTCTTCAGGGGGAATATTAAATGATTCAGGAAACATCAAAAGAAAATGAAAGAAATACAGAGTCATTATATATAAAAGAATTGGTGGATGACCAACCATTTCAAGAGGTTGCATATAATCAGGAACCAATGGTACTGAAGGATGAAGTGGAAGCTGCCTTGAAGGAATTAGTGAAACACAAGACTCTAGGAATTGATGAAATATGAATACAGATGTTCCAACAAACAGATGTCATCCTGGAAGTGCTAACTTGTTCATGCCAAGAGATAGAAAACAGTTACCTGGCCAACTGACTGGAAGGGATCCACATTTGTGCCTGTTCCCAAGAAATGGGATCCAATTGAATATGGAAATTATTGAATATCATTCATATCACATACAAGCAAAATTTTGCTAAAGATCATTCAAAAGCAACTGAAGCAGTATATAGATAAGGAACTCCCAGAAAATTAAGCCGGATTCTGAAGATGGTGTGAAACCAGGGACATCATTGCTGATGTCCGATGGATATTAGGTGAAAGCAGAGAATATCAAAAAGATGTCTATATATATTTTCTTGACTATGTAAAGGCATTTGGCTGCATGGATCACAACAAATTATGGATAACATTGTGAAGAATGGGAACACTAGAGCACTTAATTGTACTCATGAAAAATCTGTATGTGGACCTGGAGGCACTCATTCAAACATAAGAAGGAAACATTGCCTGGTTTAAAGGCAAGAAAGGTGTGTCAGGGCTGTATCCTTTCACCAAACCTCTTCAATCTTTATGCTGAACAAATAATCCAAGGAGCTGAACTTTATGAAGAAGAACATGGCATCAAGATTGGAGGAAGACTCATAAACAACCTGATATGCAGATGACACAACTCAGCTTGCTGAAAGTGAAGAGCACTTGAAACATTTGCTGACAAAGATCACAGAACACAGCCTTCAGTTTGGATTCCTTCTCAACAGCAACAAAACAAAAATCCTTACAACTGGGTCAGTACACAACTTCACAATAAATGGAGAAAAGATTGAGGTTGTCCAAGATTTGCTTTACTTGGTTTTACAGTGAACACCCATGGAAGCAGCAGCCAAGAAATCAAAAGACACATTGCATTGGGAAAAGCTGTTTCAAAAGACCTCTTTAAAGTGTTGAAAAGTAAAGATATCATATTGAAGACGAATGTGCACCTGACACATGCCATTGTATTTTCAGTCACATCATATGGCTGTGGAAGCTGGACATTGAATGAGGGAGACAGGAGAAGAATTTATGCTTTTGAATTATGGTGCTGGAGATGAATATTGAATATATCATGGACTGCCTAAAGAACCAACAGATCTGTCCCAGAAAAAGTGCAACCAAAGTGCTCCTTGGAAGCTAGGATGGTTAGACTGCCTCTGACATATTTCAGACATGTAGTTAGGAGAGACCAATCCCTGGAGAAGGACATCCTGTTTGGGAGAGTGGCCAGTCAATGAAAAAAAGGGAGACTCTCAACTAGATGGATTGATACACTGTCTGCAACAATGGGCTTAAACATAAAACAGATAGTGTGACCGGCACAGAATCCAGGAGTGTTCTGTTCTGTTGTACATAGGGATGCTATGAGTTGGACTGGAGCTCATGGCATCTGACAGTAGCAACTTTTATATAAATATCTCCTCTGAATTCTCAAGAAATCTTATTAAAAACATGTGTGTAGCACATATATAAATAATATGTATATATCTCAAGAGAATTTAGGAACAATGGGGCTAGCCTATTGGTGCCCATTCATAATAAAAACTCTTACCAGAGATAGGAAGTTTTATGTACTGAATACCTACAGCAAGCATAATACTTAAGGGTAAAAGGCTAGAAACAGTCCCTTCAAAATCAAGAATAAGATTATTATTCTCACAGCATGACTTCAGTTCAACATGGAACTAAAAACCTTAGCCAAGCAGTAAAACAAGAAAATGAAATAAATGTGTGAAATCTGAAAGGAAGAAATTGAAGTATCATTATTGGTTGGAATATCCAAGAGTCTATAAATATTTAGTGCTTCTAGATACATGGCAAATGCACAAAAATCAATGTAATTCCCCATGTCCCATAATGGACAAGTAGAAAATCTAATATTTAACAAAAAATACAATTTCAACAACAGCAAAGCCTGAAAAGTACCTAAAACAAATCTAATGCAAATGTATAAGACCATCACATGAAAAATTAAGTTTAGCACATTTCACAAATTAATATCTAACTGTATGTGTCCCTATAGAAAATTGTCCTGTGAGAATAAATAAGGGAAAGATCTTTCAAACACAGATGACATACTGATGAAAAAGATATCAATGCTCAATCTTACCCTGCCCTCTTTCCACCATCCAAACCTATATTTTATATCCTAAACATGGTAGAAATACAATGTAATGAGGTCTTTGGTATGAAGAGGAGGGATTGCTTCTGAGAATAGGTTAAACAAAAATAAACAGAATAATTTTATTTTACTTACTTAGCACATAATTGCACATATTAATGGGGTTGTTGTTGTTAGGTGCCTTTGAGTCAATGTCAGACTCATAGTGACCCTATGTGTAACAGACGATACACTGTGGTTAGTGCTTCTCTGCTATTCATAGGGTTTCCAATGGCTGATTGTTTTTTGGGAGTGGGTTGCCAGGTCCTTCTCCCAAGCCTACAGTACCTGGTGTTCCCAGGCAGTCTCCCATCCAAGTACTAAGCAAGTCCGACCCTGCTTAGCTTCTGAGATCTAACAGGATCAGATGCCACAGTTTTATGGCTACAGGCATTTATGGGGTGCAGTGTGATATTTCAATATATGTATAAAATGTGTAATGCTCAAATCAGGGAAATTAACATATTGATCACCTCAAATATTTATCATTTCTTTGTGATGAGAACATTGAACATACTGTCTTCTGGCTATTTTGATATATATAATAAATTATTCTAACTATAATCAGGCTGGGATTTAGCTCAGTTGGTAGAGCCCTGTGCTGCAGTCTCTGAGGTCTCAAGTTCAATTCCCAGCACCGCAAAAATGGGAGAAGGACCTGGCAATCCACTCCCAAGGCAATCCTGAAACAGTCAGCCATTGAAAACCCTATGAGGGTCACTATGAGTCAGATACTGACTCAACGGCACGTAACAACAACAACAACAACAACAAACTATAATCACCCTGAAGAACACTAGAACTTATTTCTCATATCTAACTGTAATTTTGTACCAGTTGACCAGCTGCTCCCAATCTCACTTTCCAACCTACCCTCCCCAACTTCTGGTAACTGCTGTTCTATTCTCTTCTTCCATAAGATCAATATTTTTTTTAAAGCTTCTACCTATGAATGAAAATATATGGTGTGTGTCTTTCTGTGGTAAGCAGAATTTTTAAACAGGTTTATCAAGATATAATTGAAATGCCACACAATTGATCCACATAAAGTATACAATTCAATGGCTTTTAGTATACTCAAAGTTGTCTTCATTGTCACAATCAACTTTAGAATAATTTAATTACCCTAAGAAGATATCCCCCACTCCTTACCTGTCACTCTCTAATTCCTCAATCCCCCAGCCCTGGACAGCCACTAATCTGTTTTCTATCCCTATAGATTTCCCTACTCTAGAAATTTCATATAAATGAAACCCTACAATGTATGGTCCTGTGTGACTGGCTTCTTCACCTAGCATGATGTTTTTAAGGTTCATCCTTCTGGGTCTTCATTTCTTTTCATTGTGGAATAGTGTTCCATTGTATAAGCAAAATGTTTATAAGCATTTAATACTTTGCAAAGATATGAATCAGCTCTAAGGAAAATTATGTAATCCATGATTATTAATCATTCATATTTTATTCTAATTAAAAATATGTTGTTCCATTAAAAAGCTTTTTTTACAGGACTAGGTGTGGTAGCTCACACCTATAATGTTAGCACTTGGGAAGCTGAGGCAGGAGGATAGAGAAGGCCAACCTAGGCCACATAGCAAGTTCATGGCAAGCCTTAGCTACATAGGAAGACACTATTTTTAAAAAGAACAAAAACATAAACAAAACCCCAGATAAATATATTTAAAAGGAAGAACTAGCTAGACATGGTGGCATATGCCTGTAATCCCAGTGATTTGGGAGACCAGGGAAGGAGGATCATGAGTTTGAAGCCTGAGGCAGTCTATATAATTTAGTGATACCTTGTTTCAAAATTAAAAATAGTAGAAATTGGGCTGGGGAATGCAGTTAAGTGATATAGCCCTTGCAAAGCATGTGTGAGGTCCTGGGTTCAAGTCCCCAGTAACAAAAAAAGTAAAATAAAAGTAAAAGAACTTTTAGAAAAATGAGTTTATTCTAACATTGTTGCCAGTATCTTGTTGAGATATAAATCCAAGCAAAATATCTTTTTAAATGTAATTGAAGGTATTTTTTTTGGACAGCCTGCAGTCATACCACTGTGGCATCTGATCCTGTCAGATCTGAGAAGCTAAGCAGGGTCAGGCCTGGTTAGTATTTGGATGGGAGACCACCTGGGAACACTAGGTGCTGTAGGCTTGGGAAAAGGACCCAGAAACCCACTCCCCCCAAAACAATCAGCCATTGAAAACCCTATGAATAGCAGAGAATCACTAACAATACTGTTTTGCCTATTATACGTAGGGTCACTCTGAGTCAGACACTGACTCGACAGCACCTAACAACAACTTTTTGATGAACCTCAATTTGGAAAAACAATTCTCAAATACACTCTGTATTTTCTGTGGAATAGAAGGGTATAGGCCCAGGTGGATGAATGAAAATGTTCTTATATTCTTCTTTTACAGGAAATGCAGAAGTGACATCACAAACAAGTGTCTTTTGCATTTGATGGTTGCAATCAGGTCCACTTGTCTCCCATTCTCAGTTTTTGTAGACTGACTCCATCCCTCATTCCATTGCTTATGGTTCCAAAAGTCCACACTCCTATTTGCTATTTGGATTTTCCCTGTTAGGTATCTTTTCCTTTTGGGTCTGGCACCCTCACTACCAGAAGCCTAGCAGTTTATGGCAGCCTCCATATCAATAACCAGGCTGGGTTCCCAGTGAGAAACATAGTAACAATGAGGCAAGGGTGGTAAAACAGAGAAAAACCATATGTAAGAGCCAGCCCCCCCCAAAGAAGCACAACAGGAATGTATTAGTTGGGTAGAAATCTCCATGTGCAAGCAACAGGAGCTGCCTCTGACTATGTAGAAAAGAAATGGTTGGGGAGGATGTTGAAGGATATAGGAGCTTTGAAAGAAGACCTGGAGCCCTGTCTTTGGGCAGGACAAAAGCCAAGACAACTCTGGTATCTAAGTACCAGGATCCAACAGTGTCTCTTAGGGCTTGCAGCTAGGGTGAACAACTTCCAAAAATGTTTAGACTTTGATTCAATCAATTCAAGATTTTTAGGCCCTTCCTTTACTCGTGTGTCTGTCAGCTTGTTGTGCTGTGGGGGCTTGTGTGTTGCTGTGATGCTGAAAGCTGTGCCACTGGTATTTCAGATCCCTGCATGGCCACACATGATGGACAGGTTTCAGCTATCTTCAGACTAAGATTGACTAGGGAGAAGGACCCTGTGCTCACTCCCAAAACAATTAGCCATTGAAAACCCTATAAAGAGTAGAGAAGCACTGTCAAATATATCACTGGAAAATGAGCTCCCCCCAGGCCGGAAGACATTCAAGAAACAACTTGGGAAGGGTTGCCTCCTCAAAGTAGAGTCAACCTTAACAATGGAAATGGAATAAAGCTCCTGAGACCATCTTTTGCTGATGTGGCATGACTCAAAACAAGAAGAAACATAGTGGCTCCAACAGTGGGCTCAAAATTAAAAAGATTGTGTACATGGCACAGTGTTGAGTAGTGCTTTGTTGTATATAGGGTCACTATGAGTCGGATCTGACTTGATGGCACCCAACAACAACAACAAAGTCCTCTCCTGGAATCAGAGGGAAGGTTGAGGAGAGAGAGAAATAGGAGAACAAGGAAATATAGGCTGTGTTGCCAGAAGAGAGAAAAATGATGAACAGAGTAAAATAAAATAAAGTAAAATAAAACAGCAATTCCCTAAAGGACAGAGGCGCCATGACCTGACAGGGTACCTGTGGGCTAACCCAAATATTTCTCAAGAAATACTTCTGGATTTTCTCTATTCCATAAAGACATGGATGATTCAGGTCCAAAGTTAAAACCCAGAGAGCCTGGCTCCATGATTTTTGTCCTAAGAACAAAATCAACCAACCCACCACCTAACCAAAAAATTTTAAATCCATGAAACAAGAAAGTTACAGGTCAGGATAGGCCAGCTGCAAAATATAAATGAATGAGGTAATATGCTTGGAATTATTGGGAACAGCTTTTAAAGTGATGTCTTTCATTTTAAGTAATTGAGTTGTTGCCAAACAGCTGGATGGGGTTGTTTTGCTGTACCTTGATAGAAATCATGGGCAGGAAAGGAAAAGTTCTTCAAATGCTGGTGTCAGGCAGCAGTTGTGTCTCTCAGCATTTGACAGCAGTTAGCAGTGATGGCAAACAGGTGGGAGTGGCAGGTGATACCTTCTAGTGTTACAGGTCTTATCTAAGCCAAGAAGTTTGAGATTCCTCAGCTCTTCAAGTGTTTTAGCACCATGTACGCCTAGGAGATGGAGACGCCTAAGCCATAAGTGCTGTATCTCAGCTCTTAGGTAGGCTGAGGAGGTCAGGGTTCCTCAGCTCTCAGTGGCAGCTGGCATTGAAGTCTCAGGTGGGGCTAGGTATCAGGATTCCTTAACTCTAGACAAAAACTGGTGTTTAGCATCTAGATAGAACTAGTTATTGGGATTCCTCAGTTCTAGAGAGTGGCCAGTGTTACAGTTCCTTGGCTTAGGGTGTCTGAGACACCCTCTCCAGACAGCTCTCTGGAACTCTTCCAGCAAACAGACCCTGTAGTTTCTCTTTTATGACTCTATATGGCCTTTTCTCTTCTTCCCACCCTCATCACTCCCTCAAACTGTTCAGCTGCCTCTTATTGCTATGGTCATTGTCTCTGCTGCCCCAAGGAGAAGTGGGTCCCCCTAATCTGTCTCAGGGTGACATATCTTTCTGCCACCAACTAGAAAGAGAAGCTATAAAATCACTACTAATCTGTTTATAACTGTCAATTGCATATAGAGAAAAATTTGTTTTGCTGTTCTTTCTAGCAGTAGGGCCCACAACCAGCTCATTCAAAAGAGAAAGGACCAAGTCACATCCTTATTTTATTCCATTGGAAAAATGTCATGTTATCTATTGAGATATCTGTCAAACTATAAGTCAGACTTTCAGTCAGAGCACAGTTGAGAATTAATCATATATGAGGGAGATTAATTATGTAAAGAGTGTGTCTCTGGACAAAGGCAAAAGCAGGATATATGAAAGGGAAATTCATGGTCTGAGGCATAATCTCTCTCTCTCTCTTTCTCTCTCCCTCTCTCTCTGTCTCTATTCATTCTGTGGGTGAACTGATTAGCCAGATAACAAGGAGATGTGTTGTTAAAGAATGGAGATTTATGTTTCCAAGGGTTTCCTGGGAATATCATGATTTCAGGTAGGTGGGGGGTATGTGATGTGCAATGACTACTTTCCTTCCATTGGTAGCTTCATCTCCACCTTAGTTAGAAAAGGTCTGCACCATTCTCTCATCATATCTTAAGGCACATCCCTAGACCTCAACTTTGTGGCAACATGAAGATACAGGCTCCAAATGAGCGTCAGCAGCTGGAGGCCTATCTTAATATGATCAGAGCTTAAGTTACCACTGATTTTGGTTCTTGGAATAAGAAGTCTGTATAGTCTGGCTGGTACTAGTGGAAGCCCAGGCTTCTCATTGATGAAAACATCCTCACCTACATAGTAAGCTTATAAATGAGCCTACATTTTGGAAGGGTAAAAGATTTTGTCTTTTTGCCATAAAGTATGATTTGTTGTTGTTGTTGTTAGCTGCCCTCGAGTCGGTATCCAACTCATAGCGACCCTCATAGGGTTTTCAATGGTTGACTGTTTCAGGATTGCCTTGGGAGTGGATTGCCAGGCCCTTCTCCCATTACTGTGCTGTAGGGGCTTGCATGTTGCTATGATGCTGAAAGCATTGCCATTGGTATTTCAGATACCAGCAGGGCTACCTATGGTGGATAAGTTTCAGCTGAGCTTCCAGACTAGGACAGATGAGAAGAGACCAGAAGCCTGCTCCTGAAACAGTCATTGAAAACCCTATGAATAACAGAAAATCACTGTCAAATATGTTGTTGTTGTTGTTGTTAGGTGTTGTCAAGTCAGTGTCCGACTCATAGCGACCCTATGTACAACAGACGAATCTCTATTGTCAGTGCTTCTCTCCTATTCATAGGGTTTTCAATGGCTAATTGTTTTTTGGGGAGTGGGTTGCTGGATCCTTCTCCCAAGCCTACAGCACCTGGTGTTCCAAGGCAGTCTCCCATCCAAGTACTAACCAGGTCTAACCCTTCTTAGCTTCTGAGATCTGACAGGATCGGATCCCACGGTGGTACAGCTGCAGAACTGTCAAATGTGGTGCCAGAAAATGAGCCCACCCAGGCTTGAATGCCTTCAAGAAATGACTTGGGAAGAGTTACCTCCTCAAAGTAGAGTTAATCTTAATGATGGAAATGGAATAAAGCCCCTAGGACCTCCATTTGCTGATGTGGCATGACTCAAAATGAGAAGAAACAGTGTTTGCAACAATGGGCTCAAACATAAAAAGATTGTGTACATGGCACTGTGTTAGCTGGTGGTTTGTTCTGTTGTACATAGGGTCACTATACATCAGATCTGACTTGATGGCACCTAACTTAAAATGTCCCCCAAAGGTCATGTGTTTGAATGCTTTGTCCCTACATAGCGGGATTGCTTGGGACGCTGTGGAAATTTGGGAGGTGAGACCTACCTTGTAGAAGTATATCACTGAAGATGGGCCTTTAAAGGTTTTACCTGGACCTCCAGTTCTGGTTGCTCTATCTGCTTCCTGACACTGCTATGTAAAATCCTCTGCCTCCAGCCCTGCTGCTGCTCTGCCATGCCTCACTGCCACTGTGGACTGAGACCTTCTAAGCCATGAGCTAAAATAAATCTTTCTTTCCCTAAGTTGCTTCTGTCAGGAATTTTGCAACGGATACTATGCACAAGCTAACTAACACAATATTGTAATTCATAATTAGTGAGACATTTTGTTAATATGTAGTTAAAGAAGAGATGCTAGAAAAAGAATAAACACATGTGACCAGCAAAGGATGAGAGAACACTTTGTTGCCCTTTGGCTTACTGCACATTTGCTCCTAAGCATGGCCTTTCTGGAAAGTCCAAAGTGTTTAATAAGTCTTTTATGTAGATATCATGGCTTGAGTATAAAATGTTCCCCAAAGGTCATGGGCTTTAACATTTGGTCTGCAGCTAATGGCACTGTTGTGGGAGGTCATAACTTTGGAGGTGGGGCTTAGCTTTGTGCAAGTTATGTCACTAGAGGTAGGCCTTTGGAGGTTTTTACCCCAGACCTATGGCTCAGCTCACTCTCTATTCCTGCTTGTAAAGATATGAGGTCATCTACCATGGGCCCTGTCACTGCCACCACTGCCCAACTCATTATGGATTGATTCCTCTAACCATGAGCCCCCCATAACCTTTGTTTGGGTTGTTTTTTCTGCTACAACAATGATCTGTGACTGATACAATAAGTAATTGGTAAGAATGTATTTAAATAGATTCAAGGGGGGTGTCTTGTAGGAAAATCTTGCCTACTTCCTATTTCATGTAGGCTCTGAGCCTGGCCTGTTTGTTTTAATCAGGTATATTTTAAGTAAATATTCATGAAAATATGAACAAAGGAAGAAATATATGAATAGCAGAACTTTCACATGGGAACAAATCAATTATTTTCTACCCCAAATAGAAGGGTTAACATATTTAAATTTAGTGGATGGATACAAGCCCAGGTCTCTTTCAAACACTTGAGGTTTTATTTATATTATTAAGAGACTCTAAAATTCTTGAATGTTCTTTTGAAAAATGTACGTGTATCTTGCTGGCAGTGACAATAAAGTTAATTGTCAGTTTTGGTGACTATATATTGATAAGGTTACAGCCATACCACTGTGGCATACGATCTTGTCAGATCTTGGAAGCTAAGAAGGGTCAAGCTTGGTTAGTACTTGGATGGGAGATCCCCTGGGAACACCAGGTGCTATAGGCTTGGGAAATGGACAGAATAATCCACTTCCAAAAAATAATTGGCCATTGAAAACCCTATGAATAGCAGAGAAGCAATGACAATAGAGTTTCGTCTGTTGTACATAGGGTTGCTATGAGTCGGACACCAACTTGATGGCACCTAGCAACAACAACATGTATTGATAGGCTAAATGCTAATCTGTTTGTTTGTTTGTTTGTTTATGGTACTGGGGGCTTTAATCCAGGTTCTCACACATGCTTTATAAGTGCTCTGCCACTGAGCCACAACCCCAACCCATTTTTTGCTTTTTATTGTGAGATGGGATCTCGTTAAGTTATTGAGATTTCTTCTGGCCTCAAACCTGCAATCCTCCTGCCTTCGCCTCCTGAATCACTAGGATTACAGGCATGTGCCACCACACCTGGCTTTAATTGGATAACTTAATAATAGGAAATGCTCTAAATAAGCAAAATATTCCCCCATCCTTTGCTTGGCCATTGCTGGTATATGTATTTATTATTTTTTTAGCATATCTCCTTTGTATACATATTAAAAAAATGACTCATTATCTTGTTGGCAGAATCCTGTCTATAGTTAGAGGTACAGAACTGTTCAACTTCAACATCTAAGTCAAAGTTCAAACTTAGCATCATTGTCATTATTATTTTAATTTAATATTTAAGAATGAAAGTGTTCATACCTTTTTGACATTTTGCCATCAGGCTTTGCTTAGTTATTACTTTGTCCTTTCTAGTCTTACCCAGTAGGGGCTGGGATTTAGCTCAGTTGATAGAGCGCTGCTCTGCAGTCTCTGAGGTCCCAAATTCCCAGCACCGCAAAAATGGGAGAAGGGCCTAGCAATCCACTCCCATGGCAATCCCAAAACAGTCAGCCATTGTAAACCCTATGAGGGTCACTATGAGTCAGATACCGACTCTATGGCACCTAACAACAACAACAGCAACAGTCTTACCCATGTGTGGTGTTTTGCAGGCCAAATACATGTGGGTGTTTTGCAGGCCAATTCTCCACTTGTAGCATTCAACATTTACATGCACCTTGACTCCCTGTGATGACTCTCCTCACTTTTGCAATGCCTGTAAGGGGGGGGTTAGAATAATGATGGAAGACTCCCACATTAGGTGGTGTCCTAATGGTGCTTAAAGCAACCCGCCATGCTAAATTTCTTAAGAAAATATCCAGAAAAGACCAAAAAGATGAAAATTTTCAACACACAAAATTGAGACAAATGACCTTTTGCCACCCTCTGGAAGGAATTTTCATTAATTAGAGTGAATGGAATTGGGCAGAGGAAAGTGGTCAGTCTCCTACCCATGCTTTGCTTCGGGAAGGATTAGCCTCACACCCCTGAAAGAGACAGAGATTTCCCTCCTCCCTCTCTCTCTATAGCATTTAAACAATTGAACAGGTTTATCTCTATTCATTTTAAGGCACATATTCTATGACCACTGTCCTAAGAAAACAGAAGAAACTACAGAGGAATTACTTTTTGTCCACTATTATCTTGGTGTGCAGCTAATGTCCAGGACAAAGAAAAGACAATTGGGTAGGTGGTGGTACCTTCATAAAGATAGGGAATACAGGAGGTGAGAGTATGTTTACATGAAAGATGATGACTTCAGCTTTGTATCTGCTCAATTTAAGGTTCCTATTGGGTTTTATTATGTTTGTTAAGATTTGAAAGACTTTATCAGGATCAGATCTTTCTGGCCTCTTATGATTCAGAATGTTGCCTTGAACCACAAGTGAATCTTTCTCATGATGGCTGGAATAAAAGTATAATTTTTACCTACTTCAAAAAAAAGTTTTGAGGGACTTTACATTTCATTTATATTCATGAGGATATTTCAGATAGCCTTGGGAAGTAACTGACAGGAACTTGACCAAGTGGTTGGTGTTTAAGACAGACTGTTATAGTTTTGGAAAACATAGTAGTTGAAGCCATGGACTTTGCCTGTATTTTAAATATTGATGCTCATTGGGATTTAGTCAGGACACTTTTCTCTTTTCTCATTAGGTGAAATCATGTTGATGCTGGGATCACAGAAGGTGTAACATAAAATTTTACTTTGTTGTTGTTAGGTGCCATCGAGTCAAGTCCGGCTCATAGTGACCCTTATAGGGTTTTAAATGGTTGACTGTTTCAGGATTGCCTTGGGAGTGGGTTGCCAGGTCCTTCTCCCGTTTTTGTGGTGCTGGGAATTGAACTCGGGACCTCAGAGACTGCAGAGCAGTGCTCTACCAACTGAGCTAAATCCCAGCCCTAAATTTTACTTAGTGTAGAAGTTTTACCATACCATGAATGGGGTTGGCCCTCTCCTACATTTTAAGAACAGGAATCTCTTGTACCTCAAGCTCCCTAGCTTTGGCATGCATGATCAACATTCATAACATTAACACAACAACCTAGTGGAAACTTTTCATTCTGCCAAGGCTTTGAGATGATTAAAATAAGACAACTGAATAAAAAGAAATGAATCATAAAATCAAGACTAAAGGGGAATTAGGATTGAGAATATAGATTAAAGTTGGGCAAGATTAGTAAGCAATAAACTGAACAGTTACATTGTTCTGTTCAGTTGATAAAAGTGGGCTTCAAATTTGTCCCAAAAGCTGTTAGTGGCCAGAGCAGGGAAGGGAAAATCATTGGTTACATGATACAAAATGTTGACATGACAAAAACAAACTAGTCATTAGGGAGAAAACAGCTTTTCTTAGTTGAGATTTAAGAAAGAGTTCTCAATCATGGATGCTCTACATTCCCATAGTAAACATACAAGCAAGCTTTATAGAAATTTTCTTATAGTGTCCCTCACTGGAAGTAGATGGCAAAATGACCATAGTATCATTTAATGGCTACTACATACTTAAACCTGCAGCTGTACCACTGTGGCGTCCAATCCTGTCAAATCTCGGAAGCTAAGCAGGGTCAGGCCTGGTTAGTACTTGGATGGGAGACCGCCTGGGAACACCAGGTGCTGTAGGCTTGGGAGAAGGTCCTGGCAACCCACTCCCAAAAGACAATCAGCCATTGAAAACCTTATGAATAGCAGAGAAGCACTGACAATAGTGTTTCATGTGTTGTACATAAGGTTGCTATGAGTCAGACACCAACTTGACGGCACTTAACAACACAATAACATACTTAAGGACCTGGAAACCCACTCTGAAAAAATCCTGAAACAATCTGCCATCAAAACTTTATGAATAGCAGAGAAGCACTGACATAGTGGTGGGCATGGCACAGTGTCCGAGAGTGTTTCATTCAGTTGTACATAGTACGACTATGAGTTGGACCTGACTTGAGAGCACCTAATAACAACATACTTAAGAGCCTGTAGCTGTATAACCTTGGCATCCGATCTCGTCAGATCTCAGAAGTTAAGCAGGGTCGCACCTGGTTAGTACTTGAATGGGTCACTGCCTAGGAATACTGGGGGCTGTAGGCTTGGGAGCAGGACCTGGCAGCCCATTCCTGAAACAATCTGCCATGGAAAACCCAGTGCACAGCAAAGAAGTACTCACAGTAGTGCTGGGCATGGCACAGTGTAGGGGAGTGTTTTGTCTATTGTACATAGGGCTGCTATGAGTTGGGCCTGACTTGATGGCACCTAATAACAACAGTATCATACTAAAGAGATTTTGGTCATTTTCATTGATCTTCCCTCCTACACTGAATCATTCTTCCAACAACATCCTTCCAGTGTTCCACTCTTAGTTTTCATTCCTCTTAAGCACCCTGAAATAAAGCTGATTCCTACTTCATTTCAGAATAGATTAAAAGATTATCTCCATTCCAATTGCCTTTCTCATTATTTACCATCCTTTACACTCAAGGTATGAGAAGCAAAGCACTTGGTACTAGGAGTTGATAAGAACATTAAGTTTCATTTATAGTCATTAAGATTTTCAAATAGATGCCATTTCTTGGGACACATACTTATCTAGGAGAGGCAATCGATGGGCCTTTGCCAGTGTCCAGCAGAGAGAAGGTACAGACAGAGGAAATTAAAGTCCTGGGAAGAGGAAATCATTGTCAGTCCAAATCTTACAGTGGCTTTTCTTTTCCTGACCAGAGGTAAAGCCAAAATTTAATTAAACTGTTGATTTGGGCTTGATAAGTGTAATGGATGGTAAGTCATAGGTGCCTGGAAATTAGTACTTTTTTCATTAAGTAATAACATATTTGCTTTGGAATAGTTTATCTCAGTATACGATTGAACATATGAAGCTTCCTCCCATCTTTGAGAAAAGAACTCCAAGAAATGAAATATGGCAATGGTAGACTCAGGTTTAGGGCTGAAATCTGCCTCACATTTGGAAGCTCATATTAGAAATATCCAAGCCCCGCCCTGATCTGAACATTATATACTGTATCCATGCATGTAAATATCATACTGTACCCCTGGAATATATACAATTATTATGTCAATTAAAAATAAAATTAAAAATATATTTAAAAGGACCAAATATCTCTGCACCAAAATCCCTCCAACAGCTGTGCCTCTGATTATTGGAGACAGAATCTGTGTTTGTCTGGAACTATGTTAGCTTTCTGCTTGGTGCTTCTTCCTATGAGTATTCCAGACCACATATTGCCAAGCTGTGGCTGTAAAGGACTTCTTGAGATGCTGATTGAAATGAAAATGCTTTCATTTTGGAGCTATAAGGGATTAGAGAGAAGAGTCTTAAAGACAGTTGTTTCAGAAGTGAGAAGAGCAAAGGCATGATGCTAAAAGGCAAGTGGAATGAGAAGAGGATTGTCAGTGTGTAGGGCAAGGAGCCTAAAAAAAAGGCTTGGATATAGTTCCTTAACTAGCCAGATAACCTTGTTTTCTTCCATGTCACAAATACAGACTTTGATCGTCACCAAAAATAATAATCCCACATATATAGATTCATGCAGAAAACAGTTTATTTTTAATTTTTATGCACTGTTATTTTATATTTCATTGACATTGTTTCTGAGAACTAATAAATTTCCATCAATGACTCACATTTGCTTTATGGTTCAAGATTCTTAGGGGCTGCTGGCTACATCTGGAACTGGCCACTCAGTTTCCTCCTGCCAGGGATGTATATGGTTTGATTTTCATTCAAATCATGCAGATTATGTTAAGCTCCCTTCTCTGATGACGAACCCCATGTACACACAGAGACATGCCCAAACTCAGATGCAGATAGGTCCATTTTTTCTCATGGGTGGTCAAAGCATGACAGCCACAAGGGGGTGCATAAACAACACGCTGTCTCACCACCTCCCAACATGTGGCTGTACCATCAGGTAAATGGTCCATGTGCAGCAAAGTCCCAAAGCAAAACCTTGTTTTTGAACATTGCCTCCCAGAAAGATCTCAATTGTGTCCTATGAATAGCTACTCTCAGGACACAGATGAAGAGTCAAACTTATTTTATGCCAGGAATCTCTTTGGCAGTTTGGTGAAGCCTATGGACTTAAAAAAAAAAATCCTGTATTATATATGTTGTTGTTATTAGGCATTACATGTTTCACTTATATTATTACAAAATTATTTTGGATTACAAAATTTGAAAAGGCAATTATATTGAAATAAGTAAAACATTCTAAAAACAATTTGTGATATTGTAAGGCACATGCTTTTTATTCATGCACTAAATATGAACCCCAAAACAGATTAAATAACTAGTTTCAAAGTTGTGATATGCCTAACAGTTATTTCAGCATCTCTGCAGCAAGTGTTAAAGAATATGAAAGGACTTGTGACTTCTACTGGTGACAAAATCAGAGGTGCTGCTAATCCTACTGTGGTTTGTTATTTACATTCATAATAGAAAGAAATGCTCAACTTCAGATAGAGATTGTTGTTGTTGTTGTTAGGTGCCGTCGAGTCCGTATCCGACTCATAGTGACCCTACCTACAACAGGCAAAACACTATTGTCAGTGCTTCTCTGCTGTTCATAAGGTTTTCAGTGGTGGACTGATTTTTGGGAGCAGGTTGCCAGGTCTGTCTCCCAAGCCTACAGTACCTGGTGTTCCTAGGCAGTCTCCCATCCAAATACTAACCAGACCCTGCTTAGCTTCTGAAATCTGATGGGATCGGATGCCACAGGGCCACAGCTGCAGGCTAGATAGAGATTAATGAAAATAAATACGTATATTTTTTCCTATCCACATTCAAAGATTCCCTGAATTCTATCCCAGGTTAAAGATCCTAGATTTAGGTCATAAAGACAACAGAATAAATATAAGACAATGATAAGTATAAAAAAAATTGTTGTTGTTGTTAAGTTCCATTGAATTGTGTCTGACTCATAGTGACCCTCACAGGATTTTCAATGGCTGATTGTTTCAGGATTGCCTCAGGAGTGGATTGCCATGTCCTTCTCCCATTTTTTCAGTGCTGAGAATTGAACTGGGGACCATGGAGACTGCAGAGCAGCAGTCTACCAACTGAGCTAATTCTCAGCACCTTAAGAAAAATAGAAAGCCTTATTTTTCAATGTACAGTTACCAGGAATGTTAATTACATTTTAAAATCAACAAAATCAATGTGTCCCAGCTTAGTGGTTAGTGTAGTTCTTTGCATACAGTCCTCCTCTCCTTTAATAAATATCTGGTGAAGAAAATGACAAAAACACTGCTTTGCATTGTAATGCATCCATTGGCTTATCTTTGTCTTTGACTGGACTATGAGCTCTTTGAGGGCAAATTAATAGTCCTATGACACAGAAACCCAGTAAGTGTTTGTTGAATACAAAAAATGATGCAATATGTTATACAGTGTAACACTTGGATTAAGTCAAAACTTCAAAATGTCATCTACATTGCTTTGTAAAATCCCATCAGATAGGAAAAGGGGAGC
The DNA here is from genome assembly GCA_007922755.1 of Pedetes capensis. Lineage (NCBI taxonomy): Eukaryota > Metazoa > Chordata > Mammalia > Rodentia > Pedetidae > Pedetes > Pedetes capensis. The sequence continues at coordinate 30,957 of VMDO01018049.1, forward strand.
TCTCATTAATTTCTGGCAGAATTCTGTTCAGTAGCCCTCATTTACTGAGTAATTATTGTATGCCACAGATATAATGTTATCTAATACAATAAGCTTGTGTTATCTCCATTCAACAATGGAGTTCAAATGTTGAGAGTTCATGGGCTGTGAACCATGACAGGCACTGGCTAAGCATAGTGGCATATAGGAGATATAGAAATGAGAAAGATACAATTCCTGCTTGTGGATGGTATCCAGTCCAGTAAGGTGGAAAGACATATATAAATCAATTTCTGTATATTACTGAATCTAATTTATACCCTTCAATAATTTCTGAGGGCTACAAAATCAGATGTGGATTAGGACCGAGTGCGAGTGGAATTCAGCCCTCTAAAGCTGTTGAAAAGGTGTGGATTCGATCCAAGATTACATGGTATGGGACAAGGTTAACAAGGGCAGGCTGAGGGATATACATGATACAAGGCACTGGGACAGGATGGAGTGCTTTTCTGGAATGGTAGATTTTTCACAGGAAGCTGGAAACAGGTTGAGATTTGAATTGTGGAGCTGAGTGTTTAGACCTATTGTACTGATGATTCAGAAATACACTGCTACCTTCAAACTACATCCCAATTCTATATCTCAGTTCAAATCACTGTATACCAGATGAGAATGATTTTGCTGGAGCCTCTCAGAAGATGTTTTTACGTTAAGTTTAATCGATACCCCCTCCCCATTTTAATGGAGGGATTGCTCAAAGAATTCAGGTGACTGGATTTCTGGCAGGAACAGAAGCATCTAAATGCCTTCTGTTACCAACCCAACCATGCTAACCTGAAGCCCTACTTTGCCATCAGACTCAGTGGTGAAGTATCATAATAATGGTCCCTGGTAATTTTCCAAATCAAAAATTTGAGATGATTAATAACACATACTAATTTGATCCGACTTTATTCTTTTGGACTAGTCAAAGCAATTAAGGAGCCATCGTCTGTGCCATACACCCCAATTGAGAGCACCCTGAGAGGCACACTAGTTATAATGAAGGCTGGCAGCTTAATGTAGCTCAGAACAATTTGTAAACTCTAATGGCCAGAGTGTTGGCCATAAGAGAAGTATAAATGGAACCATCTCTGAGAATATTTGCTATGTTGATGTTTCTGGATCTCTTTGCATTGCTCACTCAAGGAAAAGTATTGCGTTGTACACAGTTCATTAGATAAGCCAATAGTTGTATCTTCTGTAAATATGTTTGCCATAGAATCATCCTTCTATGACATCTTTGGCCTTAGAATGCATAGAGCCATGGAATATTTGAGTTAGGAAGGGCTTAAAATTCTTTAATGCAATTGCTTTAGTTTTACAAATGAAAATTCAGGCCCAGAGAGAGAAAAGAATTGCCTGTTGTCAAATGACTTCTTATTAGTAGGCCTGGGGTAGGACCTGGGCCAGTGTAGTTGTCCCACATGTAGGTAATTTTTAGGACACTTGCTTTTTTTTTTTTTTTAATGCTATGTTTTTCTCTGTCATGTTCCCAGGACCTCTGACCAAGTGTCATTTTATATTTTGCACTAAGTAGAGAAGAGGTATCATTGGTAAAACATGCTTTTTTCTCCTGTGACTCCTTGCCTTTGTTTCTGAATTTCCTTTTAGTGGTGGGTTGAATAGTGGTTCTCCAAAAAGATATATCCATGTCTGAATCCCTAGAATCTATGAACATGACCTTACTTGGAAAATGAGCCTTTGTAGGTATAGCTAAGTTAAGGATCTCAAGATGAGATCATTCTTGATTTAGGTCAGACTCTAATTCCAGTATAAGGTATCCTTTGTAAGAGAAAGGCAGAGAGAGATTTGAGACATAGAGACACATAAGAGAAGCCCATGTGGGGATGGAGGTGGAGATTGGAGTTATGTAGCTACAAGCCAAGAAGCACAAAAGATGCTCCACAGCCACCAGAAGAAGTGAAGAGAGATGTGCTAACGGACTGTCTCTCAGAACCTCCAAAAGGCACCAACTCTGCTGACACCTTGCTGTCAGATTTTTGGCCTTCAGAGCTGTGAGACAACAAACTTCTGTTGTTTTGAGCCAGCCAGGTAGTGGTAATCTGTGACAGCAGCTTTAGGGAACTGGTTTACCTCCTGAGCCCTTTTCCTTGGGCTACCCTGAGGGCTGTGCTGCAGAGGCCTCAGGCATGAGTGCTGAGCAGCCAATTCCTGTTTATAGCCTCATTCCCACAATGACTGGGTCTGAGCCGGGAGAGGTTAGAGTACTGACTCTGTGATCCAGTTTTCTCAGTTTTTTGGAGAATGAAGATAGTCTTAATTATATTTAAATAAGATGCACAGGGGATACATTTCAAGCACTCTCAATGGATCCCTAAAGATGCAGATGGTACTGAACATCATATATTGCTGCTGTTGTTGTTAGGTGCCGTCCAGTCAGGTCTGACTCATAGCGACCCTATGTACAACAGAACAAAACATTCTCCAACACTGCTGTGCCTGGCACTATGTCAGTGCTTCTCCACTATTCATAGGATTTTCAGTGGAGGATTGTTTTCCAGGATTGTTTCAGGAGTGGGCTGCCACATCCTTCTCTCATTGTTGGGGTGCTAAGGATCAAACCCAAGGCCCCAGAGAGCACAGAGCAGCACTCTACCAACTGAGCTAAATGTTTTCTCCTATATGTACATTATAAACTAGGCTCGGTAAGAGATTAACAGCAATAATAAGGTAGAAAAATTATAATATATTAGAATAAAAGTTATATGACTGTTCTCTCAAAGGATTTTAATTTCTCATTGTACTATAGTAATATTTTCAGACTGTGATTGACCTTCAGTAACTGAAACCATGGAAACCAAATCCACAGATAAGGGGGACTGTTGTAAAGCACACCAAGTGCTTGTTGTAGGGGCTGTTGTTGTTAAATGCCCTCCAGTCGGTGTTCCACTCCTAGCAACCCTATGTACAATAGGTGAAAAACACTATTGTCAGTGGTTCTCTGCTATTCATAGGATTTTTAATGGCTGATTGATTTTTGGGAGTGGGTTTCTGGGTGCTTCTCCCAAGCCTACAGCACCTGGTGTTCCCACGTGACCGGTCTCCCATCCAAGTACTAACTAGGCCCAACCGTGCTTAGTTTCCAAGATTTGATGGGATCAGATGCCACAATGGTATTACTGCAGACATTGTAGGGCCTGTAATGTACTAATTGCTTCATAGTGTGATTGAATATTATAATGGCCCCAGGCTCTTTTGCTTGCTGCTTGGTTTGTGCAAAGGAGACTCCTAAGCATTTGCTAGCCAGATGAACAGTGGCTGTGCTGTTGTTTGTGTGGCAAATTCTGTGGCTGGAGGAGGTCCTCTTACACATGGGTTCTTCCTCGCTATCCATCAGCAGCTTCTCATAGCCTCAACCCACCTTCAGAGCTGATGGATCTTCCTCAAGAACAGCTCTCCCAGCAAAATCGGGAGTGGTGGTGATCAGGCTTGGCTGCATGCTGGCCACTTGCAGAGGGCAGAGGTCTGGATGTGCCAGTTTTCAGGTCCTACTCCTGATCCCCTGAATTTTCTATACATTTATAGATTTGCTCAGTATCCACAGCAAGGAGGACTTTCTTGCTTTCTCAGGTACAAACCTCATTGGTGTTTCTAATCTCTAACAGGGGACAGGAAAACAAGTGAGAATTGTCAGTTAGAACAGGTCTTCAAACAATTTGAGGTGAATAATCAGCTTCTAGGGCTGGGATTTAGCTCAGTTGGTAGAGCACTGTGCTGCAGTCTCTGAGGTTCTGAGTTCAATTCCCAGCACTGCAAAAATGGGAGAAGGAACTGGCAATCCACTCCCAAGGCAATCCCGAAAACAGTCTGCCATTGAAAACCCTATGAGGGTCGCTATGAGTCGGATACCGACTCGATGGCACCTAACAACAACAATGACAACAATCAGCTTCTAAAGCATTTAATCAATCATAGCCAGTGTTTTAGTAAAATACAATAGGAAGTGAACTACTCAAATTCTACAAAAGACTTGACCAGTGCTCCTCATACATGAATTAGTTAAAAAATGAAATTGAAAAGATATGCAAATAAAATCTCTAAGTTTTTATTATTAAACACATAATTTGTCAAATTGTGAAAAAAGAAGATAAATATATACTTAACATATGACCTAGCAATCCCACTCTGAGAAATGATATATATATGCATTCAAAGAATTGTATGTAAATGTTCATGGACGCTTTATTCACAAAAGCCCTCAACTGGAAACAATTCAACTGTCCATCAGCAGGTGAATGGATGAGCAAACTATGTTATGTCAAAGACAATAAGATATTATTTAGCAATAAAAATGAATGGCTAAGGGGTTGGGGATTTATTTCAGTGGTAGAATGCTTGCTTCATGAGTGCACAGCCTGGGTTCAGTCCTCAGCACTGGAAAAAACCTACACCAAAACAAAGAAAACCAAACAAAAAACTGAACAAAACAACAACAACAACTGAATGGCTAAGGGTGTAACTCAATGGTAGATGTGAGGCCCTGGGTTCAATACCTAGCATGGTAAAAAGAAGAAGGAGAAAGAGAAGGAGAAGGAGAAGGAAAAGAAGAGGAGGAGGAGGATCAGGGAGAGGAGGAGAAGGAGGAAGAGGAAGAGGAAGAAGAAGAAGAGAGAGTAAACTACAGATATACAAAACATGGACAAATCTCAAAGGTATTATATTAAGTAGAGAAGCCAGACCCTGAAGATTACAGCCTTTCTGACCATTTATGTGAAATTGTAGAAAAGGCAAGATTACAGTAATAGGAAGGAAATCAGTGATTGTCCAAATTCAAGGTTGGGAATAGATTGCAAAGGTTCAGGAGGGAATTTTACAGTGATAGAAATGTTCTACACTTTGACCATAGAATCACGGAAATCCCATGACTCTGTGTATTTGTCAAAATTCATTGAATGGTATATTTAAAATGGGTGACTTTCAGTATATGTAAATTTTACCTCAAAACAAATGTTTCATTTGCTATAAAACATTCTGAATGTATATTCTCAATTTCTGTACATATCTTGTTGCTATAGGTGACTATATCTTGATAATTATGAAATTAGAAGAATAAATCTTTTTCTTTTCTGGATGTTGGCCAAAAATGAAGGTTGAGAATTTTTTTGTCTCTTTTTTTGGGGGGGAGGGGCAGTAATGGGGGCCTGAATCTAGGGCCTTACCTATACTCTGCAAGTACTCCACCACTGAGCTGTACTCACAGCCCCTTTTTTATTTTTTATCTTGTGATAGGGTCTTGCTAAGTTATGAGACTGCCTCTGGCCTCAAACTTGCGATCCTCCTCCCCCTACCTCCCGAGTCACTGGGATTATAGGCATGCATCACCACACCCAGCTTTCTCTCTTTCTTATTCCTCCAAAGGCCCATATGATTTCTGTTCCAGATTTATATCTCTCAACCTTAAAGGATCTGTTGGTTTTAAAATGCTTCATAATTTTGAGATGTTTTCTGATTTCCTGTTGTTGACATAGCTTCATATTATGTAGTCAGAAAGAACATCTTAGGTTCATAATTTGAAATGAATATGCAACTGTAATTGATCTCATATACCCATGTAGGGTTTTTTCCCCTCCAAACTGAATTTAAAGATTAAAACTAACATAACATATGTGGTGGCCTGGGATTAAAGGTTTTCAATATGTAAATATATTTTTTTCAATAAATACAGCATAAGAGTGTGTAAATTATGAGAACACTCTTCCTTTGTGCGTACCCAACACAGGTGGGAACTAGTTATGAAGACATCCTATTCCATTATGAGATGAAGCAAGATCTTAGTTTTGTATGTTATAGGTTCTGCAACAGAAATCTGCCCTTCTGATGTTTCTGACTTCAGCATGAGCTATTTTTCAGCATGAAGAATGGATGTGTATGTTTCAGAACAAAGACTGTAAAAATGGCCTTTAAGTGCCTTTTGGAGCATTGTGGAAAATCTTAAAGAAACAGAAGAGAGGGAAAGTTGAAGGGATAGTGGAAGAATTTACTATTGGCATAAAATCAGAGGAGGTTAAGACATAACCACAGTATATAATGTACAGATGTTCTCAAAAGCACTTCCATCTCAGAGATGTATGAGTGTTAAATACTTTGAATTTTATCCACACATATAGACACACATAAACAGTGCTTCATATGTTCTGATGCTGATAATAATCTATCAGCATAAAAAGCAGAGATAATATTTTAACACAAAATACAGGATCCAACTCTATGGAAATACAAAAAAATTTTAAGAAGAAGTCAGAATATAACCCATGGTGCATACACTGTCATTTCATATTAATCAAAATATTTTTTTCTTTTTTCTGTTTATTTTATTCTCTAAAATGTTTAAGGAGATGGAAGCATTAAGAATACTGATTCAATAGGTGCATAATGAAGGTATCAACTGACACAGTACTCTGTACTCTAATAACATTTACAAATACTAATAACAGCAATAGTTAAAAAAACCTCTATCACGCTCTGCTTCTAGGGTATCCAACCTAAGACACCTATTAACAGAGACTGATTAAACAGATTGTAGTGTTCCATGTTTTCTTATTGAGTGCCATAGAGTTGGGCCTGACTCATAACAATCCTATGTACCACAGAGTGAAACACTGTCACCCAACAGTATCCCTCACACACAATCTTTTTATGTTTGAGCCCAATGTTGCAGTCATCATGTTTCTTCTCATTTTGAGTCATGCCATATCAGCAAAAGGAGGTCTGGGTGGGGGGGAGCTTTACTCCATTTCCATGATTAAGGTCCATTCTACTTTGAGGAGGCAACTCTTCCCCAGTTGTTTCTTGAATGCCTTCCAGCCTGGTGAGCTAATTTGCCACCACTATATCTGACAGTGTTTCTCTGCTATTCATAGGGTTCTCAATGGCTAATTATTTTGGGAAGGGGCTGCCAGGTCCTTCTCCTAGCCTGTTTTAGCCTGAAAGCTCTGGTGAAACCTGTCCACCATGGGTGGCACTGCTGGTATCTGAAATACCAGTGGGATAGCTTTCAGCATCACAGCAACATGTAAACCCTCGCAGCAGGACAAGCTGACAGACACATGGGGGAGTAATCCATGTGCAGAGTAATAACTAGACATTAAGGAAAGAGTGGCAACAATTCTCTATCTACAGATACAAAATGATTTCTAAAATAGAAAAAGCAAGTTGCAGATTAATATGTGAACATAAAAGGCAATGTAAAAGTGTGGTTGAAATGTGGTTGATATACATAGAATATCTCTAGAAGTATAGTCAAGAAGTTAACACTGCTTGCTTGATGCAGAGGGGAGCCCAGTTAGGGGTCTGTAAGATGAGAAGGAAGAAGACAGAGTGTACTTTGCACAATATTCTTTTTTTGTACTTTTTAAATATTCCACCATGTGAATAAATGACCTATTAAATGATATTATTTCAATTTATTAAAGCAAAATTTGTTAGTACTGTTAAATAGCAGTTTTTGGAGAATGCTACTTATCAGAAATCTTTTCTTCTGATCTCAGGAACAGGCCACATTTTTATAAGTTAGTGTGTCAGTACTATAAATGGAAACATGTTTTTGAAAGTTCTTGGAGAATGTAAAAAATTATCTAATTATCTACATACTAAATATTGATTTGAAATTTTGTTAATTTACTTAATAAACACTTCATTTATATTATTGATGCCATGGTAACTTCCAAAAAGCCCTTTCCAAATTATCACAAATTGCCACATATCTTCATTCAAGTGAATGGGCATTTTCTGAACCCAAATTTGATTACCATGTATTTCCCTGCATTAATTATGATAGATTTCATGGCTCTTTTATACCTGTGGTCACAAAGACATTGCCCCATTATTAGTTACTGTTGGTCTTTGGTAAGAAATCATACTCACATATCTGCTGTAAATTGTACATTTTATTAAGGATAAAACACACTGTACTACTGTACTTAGGGCTTATATACAAAAGATGATGTCAATGAACAGTCCTGAAATGTGAACTACACATTTCTCTGCCTCGTATAGCAGAGGTCATAGCTATATAAAAAGCCTTTTTTTGCAGCTGAAACATGGTTGAAGATTTTTCAGACTTATATCACTGTCCATTCCCTGAGACCAGTGTTCATACAGTCCCCCAATGGCCTTCTCCTTCACTGTCATGGGTGCTACTTTTAGAGGCAGGCAAAGTGCTATTGCAAAATGCTTCATCTTATCATTTTTCATCCCTGTTACATTAATGTGTCCTTTCAGACATGCCATAAGGAATGCAGGGAAGGAAGCTGGCATGAATGTATCTTGTGGGGAGTGGTTGTTTGTTGTTTCATTTGTTCTTCCATTCAATATTAGATTCTTATGATGTGCCTTACACTATGTTAATTGTTGCTTGCATTGTGCTGATAGTCAGGACAAACAGTGGTGAATATGGATCTAGCTTTGAAGAGTTGAGAAGTATTTCTGAGAGTGAGACAATAAGCAAATATAATTTCAATGTACAAAAAGGAAAGGGGAAAACACTATAAAAATTTAACACTATATACATATATAATATTTGCACATATAATTTGACTACATAAAAATTAAAAATTCTGTGCACTAGATATAACACAAAATTGGAAGGCTAAGGATGACACCTTGATTATGGCAAATAGGACAAAAAACCATGGGTGACTGTTAAAATCAATAACAGAAAGACAAACATCTCAGCCGAAAGATGGGCAAAAAGACACATTTACCAGAATGATGCTATTAAGTCAACAATGAGATATTATTTTTACCCACTCAATTGGCAAAATGTTGTGATTGTAGTACCTCACAAGGCAAGAATGTGGTTGAAAAGACAACGCAGCTATTAATAGTGTTCATTGGCACCTCCTTTCTGGTACCTGTTCAGTGGACAATTATAATAGATCAAAAACTGAAACCAGTTCTTGATATTCTATAATTCCACTTTTCAGAAGTTTTTCTTGAGGGAATAGTCAGAGGCATAAATAAAGACTTTTGGATAAGGATGTTCATTGTAACATTATTTATAATCATGAAAAATTGCAAACAATAAATTCCAAAAGTAGATGGCTAAATTTACTGATGAAATTATGCAATGGAACATTATTCCAGCATTAAAATTCACATTTTAACAGAGTAAAGCTATGGGAAAACATGTAGGCATATTATTAAGTGAAGATAGAGAAAAGTGCAGTAAGGACCCAAATGATGATAAATGTCCACATGGACATGAAGGAATAAGCCAAAATATTAAGAATGGTTGTTAATGTATGGTGGAATAAGGAGCAATTTTTATTTCTATTTTGTTTTTTTTTTCTCCTATATTTTCCAGTCTCAACTGTGACAAGAGATTACTTTGATGATATTGTAAAAGGGTACACCAAATGGGAAGGAAAAGATAGAAATAACAACAAATCTATTTTTAGTCAATCCAGATATTCATACATAAAAGTGTTTTAAATGACTTTTTGCTCAAACTCTTTAAAGATTTCTAATGTCTTTCTGAATACACCTGTCCCACAATATCTCAAAATTCCTATAGGTTATAATACCTTGTTCCCAGTTATACCTCCAGTGTCTCACTGGAAATCTTAGGCTATTTCTAAAATCTTACTTTTAAAATCTTTAAAAGTTCTTGGCTTCTGTCTCAAATATTTATTTGAAGATGTTTGCTGGGTGCTCTGTCCTACCTGGGCTTCTTTGAGATTTGTTGTTGTTCTGTGCCATTGAGTCTATCTGACTCATAGCGACCCTATGTACAACAGGCGAAACACTATTGTCAGTGCTTCTCTGCTGTTCATTGGGTTTTCAATGGCAGATTGATTTTTGGGAGGGGGTTGCCGGGTCCTTCTCCCAAGCCTACAGCACCTGGTGTTCCCAGGCGGTCTCCCATCCAAGTACTAACCAGGCCCAACCCTGCTTAGTTTCCGAGATCTGACGGGATTGGATGCCACAGGACTACGACTGCAGCCCATACTAAAATTTAGTGCATATACATTGATAATTGTTTGCTTTTTAATATGTGGTGACCTTCTTTATGTCTTCTGACTAATTTTGGCTTGCAATCTACTTTGGCTGATGGCTACTCCTGAATTTTTTTTTTTTTTTGACTTCCACTTGCTTGATATATCAATGTCTAGCCTTTCACTTTCAGTCTGTGTGTGTGTCCTTCAAAATACAACTTTTTATAGCTAGGATTTAGCAATAAATATTAATTTTTAAAAGATAATGTAAAATTGGGATATAAAAATGATAGTTGGAGCCAATAAAACAATCAAAAACATTTTTTATTTTACTGAGTTTAGAAATTTAAATGTACATATATACAAGTTTTAGTTCTCTTTTGTGATGTTGTAGGTATTTAGGTCAGTATTCCCAGTGAAATGTATTCAGCCTAATATAACAACATAAAAATAATTTCCAGGTTTTATCTGGCATGAATGGTTTTAGTTTGGTATGTGTTTCTGTTGTGACTAGAGAAAAGGACTTTTCTTATTGTCTAAGTTTTCACTGGGAATGGATTTAGTTCAGTTGGTAGAGTGCTGCTCTGAGGCCCTGTGTTCGATCCTATGCACTGCAAAAATGGGAGAAGAACCTGGCAACCTACTCCTGAAATAATCCCCGAATAATCAGCCATTGAAAACCCTATGAACAGCAGAGAAGCACTGACATAGTGCTGAGCATGGCACAGTGTTGGGGAATGTTTCTTTCTGTTGTACACAGGGTTGCTAAGAGTTGGACCTGACTGGATGGCACCTTACAACAACAATAAATTTTCAATATTAAGATTATAGAGTGATTCTTATTCATTAAAAGAAAGTTTATTGAATACTCAATGTACTTCAGGCCATATGCTTTTATTATAATTCCACTATGTATTTAAAATGTCTCCAAATGATATTGAATAGTGACAAAATCTTGTGCAAAATTCTTATGTATGTACTTTTTTCAAAATAACATCTTTTCTTCTATACCAAAAAGTGAGAATTGGACAAATCATCCTGTCAATTTTAATGATTAACTTAGAATCATTGAGAATAATTGTACTTCCTTCTTCAAATCAGAAATCAAAACATTATCTAAAAGAAAAGGGGATGGCATTAGTGTGAAAGATTCTGCAGTGTGGTTGTGTTTCATGGAACAGACATAAGTTTTATGTCTGTAAATTTAATATTCAGTAATGACTCAGGATGACAGGTGGCAAAGCAGTAATAGAGGTGAGAAAATTCTTTACCTGAGTGATAGGTTGAAAATATTTATTCTACAAAAGACAGTTTAACTTCATAATACTTGGATATAAGAAACTCATATTCTCTTATATTCTGTAATTATATTCATCTGCTATGTACACCTGTCTGGGGGAGTTTGATCTTAGTTTGCCATGTGAGCAGTCTCCACTTACCCTGACAGAGGGTCACATGAAAATACAGGGGTCTTCTGCCATCCAGATCATTGGGGAAGGACCTGTTTGTCTTCTGTTCACACCGGTAACTTCTGAAAATCTCCTTGGCCAGGGCTGTATGTCATTTTGGAGCTTTCAAGCTTTGGGATGGTAGTGAGGGGACAGCTCTAAGAGAATAAAGTGATGACTTCCTGGCTAGAGATGGAACCTGGGACAAAAGATGAAAGTGAATGGAAGAACAGAGGAGGTGCTTCCTGGGAGGAGCTTCAGGCAGGAGAATCACCAGCTGGAGAGGGGGGCTATTTTCAGATGTGACAGATTCTTGCCCATAACTATGAAGCCCTCAGATCATGCTTCTTCTCAATTTCTCCACTTTTTAGCCCTAAAGCCACTCTAAGTTACCCCCTGCCTCTGAATTACCTCTCTATGTGTCATGTGTAAATGACTGAAATCAGATTAGCCATGACTGTGGATTCACTCTTTGTTGTTGTTGTTAGGTGCCGTCGAGTCGAGTCCGACTCATAGCGACCCTATGTACAGAAGATTGAAACACTTGCCGATTCTGTGCCAGGCAAACAATCTTATTTATGTTTAAGCCCTTGTTGCAGACACTGTGTCAATCCATCTGGTGGAGGGTTTTTCTCTTTTGCATTGACCTGCCACTTTCCCAAACATGATGTCCTTCTCCAGGGATTGTTCTCTCCTGACTACATGTCCGAAATATGTAAGATGCAGTTTGGCCATTTTTGCTTCCAAGGAGCACTCTGGTTGTACTTCTTCTAGGACAGATTTGTTGGTTCTTTTGGCAGTCCATGGTATATTCAATAGACGTCTCCAGCACCACAATTCAAAAGCATCAATTCT
>VMDO01018050.1:0-32425 GCA_007922755.1 Pedetes capensis
ATATTTTTAGATAAACAAAAATTAAGATAAGTTTTCATCAGTAGATTTGCTACATAATAATTATTTTAAAGAATTCATCAATTTAAAGAGAATTGACATCAAATGAAAGTATAAATCAATATGAAGGAATGATGAGTAACAGAAATGACATACATGCTTACAACGGTAAAATTAAAACTTTTCTTCATTGAAAAAAATTGACTCAATGAAACAGGGTCCTGAATCGAGATATTGCTCTAGGACTGGAATTATGTAACTAATAATACACAGTTGCCTGTATTGTTAATACTTATTCACTTTGATTTACTCTGTTTATTCCAGAATGCCCCATGCTGCTTATTTAGAACTAGGATGATAAGGAAACAGGTTCTCTGCAAGTTTTCTGAATTGTCATCTTAGCTGAGAGTCTAGTTTAGCAGTTGCTTCCAAGGGAGAGTTGTTGTTGTTAGGTTCCATTGAGTCTGTGTCTGACTTGTGGTGACCCTACATACAACAGACAAAACACCATTGTCAGTGCTTCTCTGCTATTCATAGAGTTTACAATGGTACAAAGGGAGAGTATAGTGGTAAAACAAATATATCACTTGGCTGCTATTTGCCCATGTACTGTTAAATTTCCACAAGGGCTATATTATCATGGTTTTACTCCTGTTTGCACCAGACCATTGTTTAATGTTAAGAACAGAAACAGCTCTTTTTCACTGAAATTTCATGCCTTCATTATTGCTGGGCTCAAAGAGAATGAAAGTCAGAACAGAGAACATTTTATTGATAATTGATATATTTATTATACATGTTTGTGGAATAAAGTGTGATGCTATAGTACAGGGTAAGTAGCATATTCATTACTTGAAACATCTGTCATTTTTTATAGTAAAGGCATTCAAGATGTCTTTTCTAGCTCTCTTGATTAACACAACTGTTACTATTAGATATAGTTGCCCCAATATGTAAGAGAACACCAAAACTCAAATCATTCTTTTCTTTTCTAACTGTATCCTTATTCCTGTTGTCCATTCTCTCTTCATCTCTGTCCCCCACCCCCGCAGAGTTGGGTAGCCATTATCCTACTTTCAACTTATGAAATCAACCTTTTGTAGATTCTAAGGTGTGCAAGTGTATGTGGTATTTCACTTCCTGTGATTGTATTTTCTTTCTTTTTTTGCAGTAGAAATTTTCTAAGTGTTTGTCAAGTTCACTGAATTTTGCATGTACATTAATACCATAAATGACTAGGTAGGGTAAAATAATCATAATCTAAGACTATATAAGAATGTAATTTCAAATTCACAGTTTGAGCTAGTGAATTAAGGCGACCTGTTACAAACAGGTAAATTGTGTCAGTTTAGCCTTTTCTATGTCAGGTAAGGAGACATTTACATAATAATAATAACAATAACAATAACAATAACAATAACAATAAAAATAATGAGCAACTTGCAACCAGATAAGTTCTGGTGAAATATGTTGGTGAATTCTACAAAATGTTTAATGAAAAATTAACACCAATTCTCTAATACTCAAAAAAATAAATAAATAAGTAAAAGAAGAGGAACACTTCCTAATTCATCATGTAAGGTCAATTTTACCCTACTACCAGAGCCAGAAATATATATCACAAAAAAACCCTATAGATAATATTATTTTTGATTATAGATAGAAAATTTTTCATCAGATGTTAGTAAGCTGAATCCATCAATATATTAAAAGGCTTATCTACTATGACCAAATGAAATTTATCCCAGGAATGGAAGAAAAATTCAACATAAGAAAATTAATTAATTGATTACACTGTGCTATTACACTACATTAATACAATAAAGCCTGCAGCCATACTACTGTGGTATTCGATCACATCAGATCTCGGAAACTAACCAGGGTAGCTCTTGGTTAGCACTTGAATGGAAGACTGCCTGGGAACACCAGATGCTTTAGGCTTGGGAGAAGGACCCAGCAACTCATTCCCCCCAAAAACAGCCATTGAAAACCCTATGAATAGCAAAGAAGCACTAACAATAGTGTTTTGCATGTTGTCTGCAGGGTTGCCATGAGTCAGACACTGACTCCATGGCACCTAATAATACAATAAAGAAAAACCTACACAAGTAATTCAATTGATATAAAGCATTTGAGAAAATCCAAGATATTTCATGATGAAAATACTCTTGAATCTAGGAATAGGAAGGAACTTGCTCAAAAATATGAAAACTTGCTATAAAAAATTCTTAGCTAATGTCATACTTAATGATAAAAAGTGAAACATTTTCCTCTTAGAACAAGGACGGGAAAAATATGTTTACTCTCACCATTTCTGTCCAACACTGTTCTGGGAGATCTGATAATGAAAATTGGGTGAGAAGACAAAGTAAATGACATCAAAAGTGAGAGAGTGAAAACTCTCTACTCAGTTTTAGAAACTGAGAAATAGAAATCCTATAATGCTCATAAAAACATTATTGTTGTTAGCTGAGATCTGAGGGATCAGTTGCTACAGTGCTATGGCTATAGGCATAAAGACATTTGTTGTTGTTGTTGTTAGGTGCCATCAAGTTGTGTCTGACTCACAGCGACCCTTATAGGGTGTTCAATGGTTGATTGTCTCGGGATTGCCTCGGGAGTGGATTGCCACATCATTCTCCCGTTTTTTGTGGTGCTGGGAATCAAACTCGGGTCCTCAGAGACTGCAGAGCGGCACTCTACCAACTGAGCTAAATCCCAGCCATAAAAGCATTAGGGATAATAAATTCAGCAAAATTATAGGATATAAATTCAATATACAAAAATCTTTTAGTTTTCTATATATTTTCAATGAACCAGATGTAAACAAAATTAAGAAAACTATTACAAGTACAAAAGCACCAAAATGAAGAAAATATCAAAGAATAAATTTAATCAAAGGGGTATAAGGTTTACTAATAACTATGAAACATTGTTGAAAAATATCTAAAATATCTAGTGAATTGAAATACATCTTTTATTCATGATTTGGAAAGCTTAATATCAATAAAATGACAATAATCCCAAATAGATTTAGATTAAGTATAACTCTTATCAAAATTCCAATTGCCTTTTCTCAGCATGGAAAAGCCAATCTTAAAATTTATATGGAATTTTAGGACTCTAAACACTTGAAAGAATCTTGAAAATGGAAGAAAATCTTGACACAATTTTCTGATTTCATAACTGAGCATACATATGCAGAGTTTTGCTTTCATTTACTTGGCATATATCTTTCAAGTAATGTAGCCAAAAAAAAAGTTTCTTTAGTTCATTCTGATCTCAACATATCTCACTTTCACTTACTTTCATATTGTATCAAATAAATTACTGAGTATATAATTTCAAAGTGTAAGTATATGTATATGCATGCATATGTTATATAATTTTATATATTCAAATCCTATATAATTGTTATAATTTCAAGTCTTAACATTACTTAACATTTCAAATATTTCAGCAATTTACTAGTTTCATAATATTTGGGGTTTGAAAGAAGTTCAAGTACAATTAGACTTCGACTTTGTTATTAAAATAATGTGAATTTTCCCTCTATGCTTGCATTTTCTTTCCTTATATTTGAAAATTTCACCAGTTTTTCACAGTTACGATTCAATTTTAAATTTTCTTCTTTTTCACATTACCTAAATATTATTTTCATCATTAGGAGAGTGAAAACTTGTTACATGCCGATCTCTTATCTTCTCTTAAATGTTTTCTTTAATTCTTCTAATATGATAACTTGATTTTTCTTCTTCTTGCGATATTTTCACACTTTAAATCATTCCTTCTTCCCAGCTGATAATTTTTCCAGCTGTAAATTTTATTGGAAATACGGTTAAAATATTATAGCTTTTTTCTGCATATCATTGTATACCATAAAGGAGCAGTTTCCTTAATTACTTAGTGGCTGAAATGTGATTTTCCATACATGTCACAAGTTATATTTTCTGAATATGCTTTTAGAGAATGAGGCAGAAAATACATTTATTATATTTTAATTGGCTTTGATGTTGGATTAACTCTTCTCTGATAAAAAACTTAAGGAAGTGGTTAAAATATATTTTAAAATATGCTAAAGGGCTTTGAATGTACATTAGTAACCTACTATTCAGCAAAAATGTCAGTAAATGTAAGGAACTGAAGAGAAAATCAACATGGAAGAAACTTCAATCCTGAATATAGTTGCAAAATCTGGGGAATTTAAGCATATGTTTATAGGACATGAAGAGACAGTGAAAAAAAAGATAAAATACATGCAATTTGGGACATGAGGTGGTCCAGAAATAAATCTAACCTTCTGTACACACATAGAAGTTTTAAAAATTGCCTTTGTACTTAGCTATACAAGAGTTAATAAAGGTCCAAGTGGAATTAGTACTCTAAGATGGTCATCCCACAGATTTGTATACACAATTCACATCAATTTTTGGTTATTAAAACCTCAAGATTTGGTTTTTAACTTAAAGTGGATCTGGACTAATAGTTCCTCTATATCCCCTTTGGCAATGAACACAAATCATCTCTGGAGAATTTCACCTGGGTAACAGAAATTGTGTTCCAAGTAAAATAAACAGTAGTCAAAAGTAACAAATTCTTTGACAATATAAGGTGGAATAAATGTGAAAAAGCATAGATGATAGACACAATTTATTCACAAAAATATTCTTTAAATAATGTTTCCAAGTATAAACTAGATTTGAAAAAAGTGAAAATCAACTTTGAAAATATAGACAAAAAATAATAGTATTTTTAACTGAAATTTAAGGTAAAAAAGTTAGTATAGAAATTAAACATTCAATGGAGAAACTGCTTCCATTGGTAGCTGGTATGCCACCGCCTAAGAATAACAACCATAGAACTGGAATAAAATGCTTGTGGATATCAAACATGAAACAGTAGATGGCTGTCTTTTCCAGGAGATGGGATTCAAAATGGTGAGAATTATCCTTATATTTTTCCTCGATGTTTTCCAGACTAGGGTCACAAATATAGAACAAACAGAAAAACAATACTGCATGACAAATTAAAAGAGGATGTGGTTCAAAATTTAGGTGGCATAGGCCCCTGGAATTTGAAGGAAAGAATACCAAAGAGGAAGGATTTACACAAATGAAGAGCTATGTAAATTCACAAAGGATTAACTTGAGTCTTTGGGTAAATATTAATCTGAAAATGCATATGGTAATTTTTCCCAAGACTAGGCAAAATCATGTAGTTGAGAATAAAACTATTACTGAGGAGATATAAACTAAAATATCTCCAGGACTTGTACAGGGCTGTGAGATGTATGAGTTTCAATATAGCAGAATATAGAGACATTGTGGACTAACTGGTTAGTTCTAGGGAGTTTTCAAACTTTAGTAGTACAGGGTAAAGACTATGTCTGTGTGATCTATCCAGGATAAAAAAGTGAGAAATAATTGATAAAACTGATCATCAAGCTACTTAAATGCCCAGCAGAACATACTCTACAATCACTTAAGGAAGACATTGAAATCTAGGCAATCAAAAATGCAATGGATCTAAGATTTAGGCATTTAATAAAAAATATTAGGCATCCAAAGATACCTGAAACTGTGACTCATATATAAGAGAATGTTCAAATCATAAGGAAAAAGAGACCTAAGTAATGTAATTAATATAAAATAACTTTAAAAGAGTTATTTGAAATATGCTTAAAGATGAAAGAAAAATGATAACGAAAGAGGAAAGAAAATGGAAAATATAAAGAGAAGTAAATGGGAATGATAATTTAAAACGGTATGAAATGGAAAACGTATTGCATGGGTTTAACAGAAAATTAAAGATGACATAAGAAAAGATGAGAAAAAATTGCAGTATAAATGATCCAAACTGAAACAGAAAAAGTACTATAAAAGAAATGAACAGAGATTCAGACACTATATCAAGTAACACATAATATGCATTATTTAAATCCAGTTAAAGAAGGTGTATAGAAAATATACTTGAAGATATAATAGCTGACATGTTCTTTCTTTCTTTATTTATTTTGTTCTGAGGGTTGAACCCAGGGCCCGCGCTTGCATGCTCTGCAAGTGCTGGACCACTGAGCTTCACCCCCAGCCCCCGTTTTTTTTCTTTTTACTTTTTGAGACTGGTCTCATTACGTTACGCAGACTGCCTCTGGTCTTGAACTTGCGATCCTCCTGCCTCTGCCCCCCAAGCCACTGGGATTACAGGCATGTGCCACCACGCCTGGCAAAATGTTCTAAAATTGAAGTAAACTCAAAGCCACAGATCCAAGAAGCTCACTAATGCTCAAAAAGAATGATTGTAATGAAAACAACAGATCCTATGACTGTATTATAATTAAATAGCTTAAACCAGTCATAAAGTGAAAATACTAAAAGCACTCAGATGGCTTTGTTGTTATTCTTGTAAATTGAAATTGTGTAGAAGAGCAGAAACTGAAATAAAAATTTTATGCTTAGAAATGAGCACACTGTTCCTTCTGCTATACCTTGTAGTTGTTTGTGCTGACTTGGGTAAGAAGTGAGTTTGATGTTTATTCCTCCTTCAGAGCTTAGAAGTGTCTGAATACTTCTAGTGAAACCTTTATTTATGGAGGGGCAAAATTTCCAGGGGATTTTTCTTAATGTCTCCTCCTTTGGCTTTAGCTTTCAATTTTCACTACTTCATGGAAAGCAGCTCTCTAGCTGTACTTCACTGTCAATTTTTACTTAACACTTAGCATGGTTGTATGCAGAAGGTTGAAGATATTCTTTCAAGAGCTGATGAATTCTCACTCTTATGCAGTTATTGTGAACATGTGTGTCTTTCTACCCCTCTCTGGATATAATTCCAGGGCTACCACTGTTTTCTGCTCCAGCTCCAATGATTTTTTTCTCTCTTATACTTCCCCAACTCCACTATACCTTTAATCCCTTCAGATCAAAATTTTCCTGGTTTTTGTCTCTGAAGATAAAGACCTTTTGTCTTAGAAGTTATGGAAAAAGTGGGTCTGGGAAGAGACGCACCTGAAACGTAGTTCCACTGTATTCATAGACTATAGTTTTTGTTGTCTTTCTCCTGCAAAGCAAGGCTGTATCCAATACCAGAGACAAGGAGATGGTCCTAGGTGAAATTTAAGAAATGATTACTATTTCCTTCCTATAGATATTATCAGAAAGCCTTCTCAAAGTATTCATTTATCTTAGCTATCAGAACCTTTTCATTGAAAATACATTTTTTCACCAAGATAAATGGCAACTATACACATGGACTTAACCAGATGGAACATGCAGGATCCAAATTGACTCATATGTGGAAAAAGACAATGGAAAAGCTCTATATCAATCGTGAGAACAAGACCAGGTACTGATTGTGGATGAAACCATTAACTTCTTATATGCAAGTTCAAATGGAAGCTGAAGAAAATTAGAATAAGTATACAAGAGTGAAAGTATGACTTGAATATATCCCACCTGAGTTCAGATTCCACCTCAAAAACAGGTTTAATGCATTAGAGACAAATGATAGGGTACCAGACAAGTTGTGGTATGACATAGAAGATATCATTCGAAAAGAAAGCAAAAAGTTATTACAAAGCAAGAAATAAAGAACAGACCACACACATGTCAAAAGAGATGCTGGAACTTGCCCTTGAACATCAAGTAGCTAAAGTAAAAGGATGTTGAAGTTAAAGAACTAAACAGAAGATTTCAAAGAGCAGCTTGAGAAGACGGAAACAAATATTATAATGACATGTGCAAGCAACTGGAGGCAGAAAACCAAAAGAGAAGAACACACCCTGTGTTTCCCAAGCTTAAGGAAGTGAAGAAAAAATTCAAGCCTCCAGTGGAAATAGCGAAAGATTGTATAGGGAAAACATTAAATGATTCAGGAAACATCAAAAGAAGATGGAAGGAACACACAGAGTCGTTGAAGGACAAAGTGGAAGCCACTTTGAAAGAATGGGCAAAACACAAGGCTCCAGGAATTTATGGAATACCAATAGAGATGTTTCAACAAACAGAGGCAGAGGCAGCACTGGAGGTATTAACATGTTTATGCCAACATTTGGAAAATGACTACCTGGCCAACTGACTGGAAGAGATCCACATTGGTGTCTATTCCCAATAAAGGGGATCCAACTGAATGTGGAAACTATTGGGCAATGTCATTAATATCACACACAAGCAAAATTTTACTAAAGATCACTCAAAAACTACTGCAGCAGTATATAGACAGAGAATACCAGAAAATCAAGCCAGACTCAGAAGAGGGCAGGGAACCAAGGACATCATTGCTGATGTCAGGTGTATATTAGCTGAAAGCAGAGAATATCAGTAAGGTGTCTATCAATGTTTTATTGACTATGCAAAGGAATTTGACTGTGTGGATCATAATAAATTATGGATAACACTTCGGAAAATGGGAATACCATAGCACCTAATTGTACTCATGAGAAATCTGTACATGAACCAGGAGACAATTGTTCGAGTAGAACAAGGAAACACTGCCTGGTTTAAAGTTGAGAAAGGTGTGCTTCAGGGCTATATACTTTCACCCTATCTCTTCAATTTATACGCTGAGCAGGTAGTCCAAGAAGCTGGACTTTATGAGGAAGAATATGGCATCAGGATTGGAGGAAGAGTCATTAACAACCTGTGTTATGCAGATGAAACAACTCTGCTTGCTGAAAGTGAAGAGTATTTAAAACATTTACTCATGAAGGTAAAAGATCATAGACTTCAGTATGGGTTGCAACTAAACATCAACAAAACAAAAATCTTTATGTCTTGTTCAATGCAACTTCACAATAAGTGGACATACGATTGTGGTTGTCTAAGATTTTGCTTTGCTTGGCTCTATAATCAACACCCATGCAAGCAGCAGTCAAGAAACTAAAAGACACATTGCTCTGGAAGAAGCTGTGGCAAAAGAGCTCTTTAGAGCATTGAAAAGTAAAGATGGCATAGTGAAGATGAAGGTGTGCCTGACTCATGCTATGGTATTTTCAGTGACATCATATGGTTGTGAAAGCCAGACACTCAACAAGGGAAACAGGAGAAGAACTGATTCTTTTGAATTGTGGTGCTGGACATTTCTATTGAATATGCCATGGACTGCCAAAAGTACCAACAGATGGGGCCAAGAAGTGCAACCAGAGTCCTCCTTGGAAGCAAAGATGACTAGACTGCATCTTACATATTTCAGAAATGTAGTCAGGAGAGACCAATCCCTGGAGAAATACATCATTTTTTGGGAGAATGGCAGGTCAATGAAAAAAGGAAAACCCTCCTCCAGATGGATTGACACAATGTCTCCAACAATGGGCTTAAACATAAATAAGATCATGTTCCTGGCACAGAATCAGGAAGTGTTTTGACCTGCTCTACATAGGGTCACTATGAGTTGGACTGGACTCCATGGCACTTAACAGCAACAACAACATGAAAACCTAGGGAGGAAAAAATCTACAAGAGGATGTCAATCTCATATGCCTGTCACCTACAGAGCTTTCATACTCCTATACTAGTCCATTCTTGATGCTCAGGAATTTGATATTAAGGAATAAATGAATCGTAGTAATTTATATGACATTTGTCAACATCTGTCCCAGGTATATAAATGCTAAGGTCCTATTTCCCCCTGTAGGCTCCTGTCTTTATCATGTGTCTAATTAATTATTGTCTGAAGATCTGAATGTTTTGATGGGTTCAATTACTGCGTAACACATATCCCCAATATTTAGTGGCTTAAAACAATAAACACCTTAATATCAAACAGTTCCTTGAGGCAAGACACTGGATGTAATCCAGCTGGGTCCCTCTGACTCAAGGTCTTGAGCAATGCTATAAAGGGAGAGATGAGGCTGTGGTCTCATCTGAAACCTCAACAAGAGAATTTCAATCACATTGCTATTAATAGCATTTGTTTCCTTGTTAATCCTTGAGCTAGAATCCCTCCTTTCTCCTTGGCACAGAAAGTGAGAGATATGGAAGAGGTGGAATGAATAGTGAGAGGGAGAGGGGGAGGAGGATATATAAGGAGAAAGAGGCCATGCACATATCATAGCAAGACAGATGCTACAGGCTTTTAATAGTCTTATTTTTGCAATGATTTCCTATTGCTTTTGCATTACCCTATTAGAAGTGTGTCAGTATGTACAATACAAAATCAAAAAAGTGACAGCCATTATAGAAAATAGTATGAAGATTCCTCAAAATTAAAACTGGAACTACTATATGATCCAGCAATCTGAGTACTGCATATATTGTTGTTGTTGTTATTAGGTGCCATCCAGTCAAGTCCAACTCATAGCGACCCTCGATCCTCATAGGGTTTCAGTGGCTGTTTCGAGATTGCCTTGGGAGTGGGTTGCCACATCCTTCTCCCATTTTGCAGTGCTGGGAATTGAACTCTGGACCTCAGATACTGCAGAGCAGCGCTCTACCAACTGAGCTAAATCCCAGCCCACACACTGCAAATATATCCAAATGAGATGAAATCAGTATGTGGGAGAGACATCTGCATACCCATGTTCATTGAAACACTATTACAATTGTCAAGAAATGGAAGCAACCTAAGTGATCATCAGCTTATTAATGGGTAAAGATAATGTGGTATAGAATAGAATAAAGTAATATTTAGTCATCAAAGAGACTGAAATCCTATCATTTATAACAATATGAATGGGAGCAGAGAGGATTATGTTAAGGGAAGTAAGCCTGGCAGAGAAAGACAATAACTGGACAATCTCATTCTCATGTCAAATCTAAAAATTTCATCTCATAGAACTTGAGAGTAGAGTGGTGGTTACCATGAGCTAGGGAGAGGAGGGGAGAAGGAGGGTTGGGGAAAAGTTGATCAATGGGTACTAAGTTACAGTTAGGAAAATAAGTTCAGGTGTGTTATTGTATAGTAGAGTAACTACTGATAACAGTAATTCAATCTACACTTCAAAAAGCTAGGGGAAAATCTTTTGAAATGCTTCACATTAGATAAATGAGAAGTGTTTGAGGAGACAGATATTTAATATGATTTAAACATTATGCAGTATAGGCATGTATCAAAACATCATGTCACCCAATTAATACATATGATTTTTATGTTTTTAATATAACAGTTAAATATAAATTTAATCAACATCAATGGGATGTTTATAGACGGGCATGGAGGTCAGGGTATAAAGACAATTATGAACTATTTTAGAGACTGCCTACCAAAGAACAGAAAGAAGGAAATAATAAAGTTAGTATTATACATCAATAAAGTAGAGCCTAGATGAACAAGAGAAAAATCAATAAATCTGAAAGTTCATTCTTGCAAAAGATTAAGTTGATAAATCCATAGCAATGGCAAAAAGAGAGAAAACAAAACACATAAAACCCCAAATGAATGATATTGGAAAGGTGAAATCATACCTACAAATTCTATACACATTATAAGGAATAATGCATAACGTTTTGCCAATAAATATTGCAACTTAGATAAAATGAGCAAATTCCTTCAGGGACACAAATTACAAAACTGATAAGAATTAAAAAATTCAAACTATCCTTGTAAGCTCTGTACTTTTCCATTCCTGATATTAATTTCTTTTTTCCTGCTTAAATGGCTACAGGTTTATAACTTGTACTTATCCTCTCAAAGATTGATTCCAATGATTTTACTGTTATTTGTCCATTTTCTTTCATTGATACTTACTTTTATGGTTAATTGCATCCTTCTGTTTGTCTGAGATATAATTTGTGCTTCCAATTTAATTTCTGAAGTTGGGAAGTTAGAAGATGGCTTCTATTCATTTTTGAGGTTATTGGTATTGTTATTTCTTTTCTTAGGACCTTATCTGAAGGAGCATCCTCACATTAGCGAAACTCTTCTAGCAAAAGGAAAGAGAAAAAATACCTGGTGGAATCATGAAAGGGCTTTTAAGGCATATGATTTATCTCTACTCACCTTTCAGTGCCCAAAGTCAATTGTATGGTCAAGCTCTACAATAATGGGATGAGGAAATATATGCTTCTTATTGAAGGTGCTCTAAGTCAAATAGCTGTGAATATAAAACCCTTTTTCAGGAAGAAAGAAGAATATCCTGTGATAGCAATAAAATGTCTTACAATACCCCGATTTTACTAAAACTGCTTCATCATTTCAAGAGCACAATTTCAGAATCAATGGGGATATTTAAGTGCACTTTTTCATAACATTTTTGTACAGTTTATCACTATTGACTATTATTTTGTATTTGAAACTTTGTTTTCCTTTCTTCCTGAGTTTATACTTATAATACTAATGATTCCATAATATATCTGTAACTTCTTAACAACTTGGGCTCTACTTTCTCCTCTGGTTATGCTTCTTTTATATTTTCTAAAAAAAAATTTATTAGCATATTAATTAACAATGTAATAGGGTTTGTTATGGCATTTTCATATATGTATATAACATATTTTCATCATATTCACACTCTCTTGGCCTCTATTATCTTCTCTTCCTTTTTCCCCTTCCCATCTCTAAAATGGCAGTCCCTCTTTTACTTTCATATCCATTTTTTCTAAATTCTACATATGAGAGAAGGCGTCATATGCTTCATTCCACTATAGTGCATTTAGTATAGGTTATGCTTCATTTCTCATATTCTACACATAGTACTATTACTATTATTTTGTTTCTGTATATTTTGAACATATTTTTAAGTAATTACATTTTCTAATATAAAAATAATGGTATTGAATACAGAGTTCTTGAAAGTTAACAAAGTATACAAATCTGTACACCAACAAAATGTACATGCACACACACTAAAATTTCTTCTATTGTCTTCATATATAATAATCATTCTATATATAGTTAAGGTTTGACTAATTAGAAGTTACAACTGGGTCAGCATGTACCTTCACAATAAATGGAGAAAAGATTGAGGTTGTCCATGATTCTGCTTCACTTTTTTCTCCACTCAACACCCATGAAAGCAGCAGTCAAGAAATTAAAAGACGCATTGCTTTGAGAAAAGCTGTGGCAAAGATCTTTTTAAAGTATTGAAAAGTGAAAAGGTCACATTGAAGACCAAGGTGCACCTGACTCATGCCATTTTATTTTCAATTACATCATATGGTTCTGAAAGCTGGACATTCAACAAGGGAGAAAGAAGAAGAATTGATGTTTTTGAATTATGGTGCTGGCGACGATTATTGAATACACTGTGGATTGCCATAAGAACTAACAGATCTGTCCTAGAGGAACTGCAACCAGAGTGCTCCTTGGAAGCATGTATGGCTAGAAGCATCTTACGTATTTTGGACTTGTAGTCAGGAAGGACCAATCCCTGGAGAAGAATATCATGTTTGGGAGAGTGGCATGTCAATGAAAAAAAGGAAAAGCCTCCACTAGATGGACTGACAGTGTCTGCAACAATGGGCTTAATGAAAAATAAGATCAGGTGCTTGGCACAGAATTGGGGAATGTTTCCATCTGCTGTACATAGGGTCACTATAAGTCAGACTCAACATGATGGCACCTAAAAAGAACAACAACAATTAGAAGTTTATAATTTAATATGTTCTGATTATTTAATCAAAATACTCATACAATATGTAGATTAATTTACTTTTATGTTCAATTTTAAAACTTCATTGTTAATTGCATTATCTTCTTATGTGTGAAAATCTTATAAATGTAGTATAATAAAGTTTTCTGTTTATGTCAAATTTTGAATTATAAAAGTGGCATGAACTTATTGGAATTATTCAAGGAACACTGAGATATTCACATTTCAGTAGTCTAGATTTCATGGAAAAATTGAGAAAATAAGCCTGAATTTCAGAGACTTCCTCCATTAATGAAATGTATGAAAAAATGTTGAAAACATTTCTAACAGGAACCAAAAAAATTTAAAACTTCTAATTTAATGTTATATCTTTAAAAACAGAATTTGTTGCTGTGACATAAAGAGCTTGAAATACTGCTCCTCTCTTCTTTTTTCTACAATTTTTCATGAAAATCAACAATATAAACAAGTCATAAAGATTTTTTAAAGAATAGATAAATATCTGACATAAATCAAGGAGCACACTTCAAGAATGGAAAAAACAAAACAAAACAAAACAAAAAAAACCTTTAAACAACCCGAGGAGAGATGGAAAAGGGTAGCAAAGTTTGTCTCAGTTCAAGGATCTTCATTAAATTGAAGAAAAGAAGCGCAGTTATTAGGTACATCCTTCTGTGAATAGGAATTAGATTGTACAGATTATTAAATAAAAAATCTTTTTTTGCCGGGGATACTGGGAGTTGAATCCAGGGCCTGACACTTGCATGCTTTGCAAGTGCTGGACCACTGAGCTGTACCGCTAGTCCATTTGTTTTACTTTTTGAGACAGAGTCTTGCTAAATTACACAGACTGCCTCTGGTCCCGAACATGGGATCCCCCTGAAGCCACCTCCCAAACTACTGGGATTGTAGGCTTGTGCCACTGCACCCAGCTTAAATAAAAAAATCTTAGGAGAGCAAACAAAGACTAGATAGACAAAGGCTACATAAATTATTACATAATCCATTCCCAAAACTACATGAAATGTGCTTAAAGAATATGTTAGATTATATAAAATGGACAAGTGTATGGGTAACTTAAATGAAGAAGGGAGGTAGAATAGGGTTGAAAAATATTTGAAAATTGCCAAAAAATTCTCAGATTTTATGACAAACAGAAATTTTCATCTATAAGACACTAAATGAATACCCAGCAAACACAAAGAAGCCCATGTAATATGACATAATTCCATAAACATAAGGACAAGCCACAGAATTAGGTAAAAATTTGTAAAACATGTGTCTGACAAAGGAAAGATATACAGAAGCTATAATCAATTTTTATAAATTATTTGCTAAAAAAACAAAATATTCAGATAAACTTATCTTAAAAGAAGATTTGCATAAAGCAGAACAAGTACATGAAAAGATGCTTAATATTTTCAGTCATCCAGACAGGGGAAATTTAAAAATAATGGATATGTTCTGCTAAGAATACAAACAGCCAGGAAGAGCATTTCTCCCTAAGGTAACAGAATCAACAAATAGGTAAATGATCTGCAAAATCACATCTTCTTCTGAACTAATCAGAAATCTCAGTTTTTAGGGTAACCAATAATCTAAAATCTAAGCAAACCAATGAAATTGAGGAGTTCTGTGAGATATAAACTTTTGCTTATCCAAGACAGATGCCAGATATCATACAAGCTGATGAAATGTTTTGAATATAAAATGTCCCTCAAAGGTCATGTGCTTTAGTGCGTGGTCCCCAGCTGGTGGTGTTGTCTTTGGAGGCTATGAAAACTTTGGAACACTGGATCTAGTTTCGCAGAAGTGCTTCCCTGGGAACATTTGGAGGTTTTGATCCAGGACAGAAGGTCCAGGAAGCTCTCTTTCTCCTGCCCTATGATGCTGTGAGGTTGTTTGCCACAGGTATGGCTGCCTGCCCAGATGCTCACACAGCTACCATGCCTTGCTGCTGTTATGAATTAACACAAACTTGTGGGCTTCTGATAAATCTTTTCCTCTGTAAGTTTGTTTAGGTTGGTTTTTCTGCTACAGTGATGACAGCTGACTAATATGGCTGATAAGAAAATAGAATATTCCTTCTTCCTCATCACATTATTGTCATCATTATAAACACTAAGTATTGTGAGTGGATTTTGAAGCCTGTGGTCCTTTTAAGGCCACCTTAAAAATCACAAAAGCCCAGTCTAATTGAATTATTCAGGTTTCCATCAGTACAATGAAGTACTTGAAACATTAAGTTACTAATAGAAAAAGTTTACTTCTACTCAGAGTTTTGGGAATTTTCAAGGTTGAGTGGGCCTATACTTTAGGCCTCTCACAAGGATGGCTCATCATGGCTGGAGTGCATGGTAGAACTAAATTGTTTACTTCATGATCCAGGAAGCAAAGTGTGAGACAGGAAGGTACCTGGGTTCCACAATTCCCTCCAAGGGTATGCCCTCAATGACCAAAGACCTTTCATAAGGTCTCTCCTCCTGAATATCCACAACAATACCCAGTAGCATCATTGTAGTGACCAATCCTTCAATACAAGGACCTGTAGGAGACACTCATACAAACCATAGCACAGATCTATCCATAACTCTATTGGCTCAAACTCTTCCACGTTAAAGATTCAGCAAAACAAGAGTTATATCCATTTCCAGGCATAAACAGTATGTCAGTCTAAACATGATGTCTGGCTTTAAATGAAAATAAATGTTAATCAAAACTATGTAAAATTATATACATTTTACTATTTTTCAGATATCTGTGATTTATTGATTTATTTTCTTTTCAATTCAAATGTTCTTTTATATTAAATTTGTTACATTCACTTAGAAATGTTTTATGTCCTAGCACCACAGGTGCTCACTTATTTGTGGCACCAAAAATTTGGAGAACAGTTACTTGGCCAACTGACAGGGAAAGATCCATATTTGTGCCCATTCCCAAGAGAGGTCATCTGACTCAATGTGGAAATTATTGAACAATAGCTTTCATATCTCATGCAAGTAAAATTTTGCTAGAAATAATTTAAAAGTGACTTCAGCAGTGTGTGAACAGATAACTGGGAGAAAATCAAGCCAAATTCAGAAGAGGGCATGGAAAAACAGACATCATTTTTGATATCAGATGGACAGAGAATACCAGAAAGGTGTCTATGTATATTTAGTTGACTATGCAAAGGCCATTGACTATGTGGATCACAACAAATTATGGATAACATTGTGAAGAATGGGAATACCAGTGCAGTTAATTGTACTCATGATGAATCTGCATATGGATCAGGAAACAGTTGTTCAAATAGAACAAAGAAACAAAGTCTGGTTTAAATTTAGGAAAGGTGTGCATTAGTGTTGTATCTTTTCACCATACTTCTTTGACCAATCTCTATGCTGAGCAAATAATTCTAAAAGCTGGACTTTATGAAGATGAACATGGCAGCAAGATTGGAGGAAGACTTATTAACAACCTGCGTTATGCAGATGACACAACTTTGCTTGCTGAAACTGAAGAGAATTTGAAACATTTACTGATGAAGATCAAAGAACACAGCATTCAGTATTGATTGCAACTCAATATAAATAAACAAGTCCATACAACTGGATCAGCAAGCAAGTTCATGAGAAATGGAGAGAAGATGGAGATCGTCGAAGATTTGTCTTTGTTCCACAATCAACACCCATGGAAACAATACCAAGAAATCAAAAGAGACATTGCATTGGGGAAAGCAGTTGCAAATGATCTGTTTAAGGTGTTGAAAAGTAAAGATATCACATTCAAGATGAAAGTGCACCTGACTCATGCCGTGGTATTTTCAGTTGTATCATATCCTTGTGAAAGCTGAATGAGGGAGACAGGATGTTGAAGAAGGGAGACAGGAGAATTGCTGCTTTTGAATTATGATGCTTGAGATGAATATTAAATATACCATGGACTGCCAAAAAACCTAACATATCCATCCTAGAAGTGCAACCCGGATGCTCCTTGGAAGCAAGGATGGTTGGACTATGACTTACATATTTTGGAGAGGTTGTCAGGAGGGACCAATTCCTGGAGAAGACATCATTTTTGGGAAAATGGCTGGTAAATGAGTAAAAGGAAGACTCTCAAATAGATGGGTTGATACAGTGACTGCAACAATGGGTTTAAACATAAAAAAATATTGTATGCATGGCACAGTGTCTGGGAGTGTTTGATTCTGTTGTACATAGGGTTCCTCTGAGACATATATGACCCCAAGGCACCTAACAACAACCACCTACCATATGGTCTATTCTTGCAATGTTGTTATGTGCACTTGAAAAAAACCTGTATTCTGCTGTTGATGGTACTATAAAACAAATACTTTATGTTGTTTTATAGTGTTAAATTATTCAAAAATTTCACTAATTTTATGCCTTTTTTCAATGATTTACAGAGAACTACTAAAATATTCAATGGTTTTTCTGAATTTTAATATTTGTCTTATTCTAGTAGTTTTTGTTTATGGCATATCAAAGTTCTAATTAGGAAGGTATATATTAGAACCATATTTTTCTAATGCATTTCCCTCTTATCGTTATATGAAATATGCTTTTGTATCTCTGGTCCCTCCCTCTGTATAGTTTTTCTGATAATAGTTATACAAATTTTTGTATGATTAGTGTTTATGTTGTATATAATCTTTTTATTTTTAACCTATTTGTAGAAACATCATTTAGATTTTGCTTATTTGTGTTCTTATTTTGTATTTGCTCTTGAAGAATTGATATTTATTAGCTAGACACCATGGCATATGCCTATAATCCCAGTGATTGCAGAGGCTGAGGCAGGAGGATCATGGTTTGGTGTCAGAGGCAGCTGTACAATTTAGGGAGAACTTGCCTTAAAAAATGGTTTGGTGGTGAATTTCAACTTGGCTAGTATACATAAGGCCCTAAGTTCAACCACCACTGTGGCCAAAATAAAAATTATATTTTTTATGAAGGAATATTTTTATTGTACAGATATACCAAATTACATAGACTTTTTTCTTTCAGCACTTAAACATATAATTCAGTTTTCTGATGGAAATCGGCATTAATTTTTATATTTGCTTTTAGCATGTAGTTTTCCTTTTGCATTTTGTCTGATTTTGTGATTTTCTATCACTGTGTTTTAGCCATTTGATAATAATATTCATGTGGTTTCATTTTTTGTTAATTCTATTTGCATTTTGGGCTGGTGCTTAACTCAGTTGATAGAGTGCTGCTCTGCCATTATGAGGCCCTGGGTTTGATTCCCAACACTGCAAAAAATGGGAGAAGGACCTCTCAGTGCACTCCTGAAACAATGTCAAAACAATCCTGAAACAATCAGCCACTGAAAACCCTATGAATAGTAGAGAAGCACTGACATAGTGCTGGGTATACCACAGTGTAGGAGAATATTTCATCCAGAGTCACTCACTAGGAGTGGAACCAGACTTGATGACAGCTAACAATAACAACAAATTTTTGCGTTTTACCATTTTTCAAGCATCAGTAGATTTCTCTTTATAAGCTGAAAATTTGGGGTATTAATTTTCCAATATTTTTCTGCTTAGTCATTTAATACTCCCTCATGAAACTGTATTTACCTTTGAAATAGACCAATTTAGTTTTGTCTCACTAGAAACTATTTCTCTGTATTTTTTTGTTTACTTTTTGATATTTATTGCCTTTTTTATTTCTAGAAGATCTGTTGGTATTTTATTTTGCCTTTTTAAATAATATCTTTCATTTCTAAATTCATTCTTGACTTTCTTAAAATATTTTCTTTAATACATAGCTATACTCTGTGAATTGTTTTCTAATTCCAGAATTACTTGAATTTGTGGGGATTTTTCTCTTATTTTCTTTTTAACTATTGATCATATCTTTCCTAATTCTTTGCATGTCTAGTGACCCTATACATTATAATTACTGCATTATACTGGGCTGGATTTTTTCTTTTCTTTTCTTTTTCAAAGAATATATAGCATGTGTTTACAGGCTGTGGTATTGATTAACTTGAAACTTTGATTTTTTTGTGCTTATTTTTAAGTTTTGTTCAGGCAGATCTTTATAATTAGCTGCACTATTTTTGTTCAGTACTTTTGGGGGTTCTATTGGATATCTAATTTTTGCCAAGTTATTCTACACTGTTGTTTATAGAGTTTGAAAATTCTCCAGTTCTGGTTGAGCTCTTCCAATGACTCATCTTACTGCTCTTCATTTGTACTTTGCTCAGCCTTGTGAAATTTCAATTTATATATGTGTCGTTTACTATTCATTAATGGGCATCATCGCAAGTACAGTAAAATTCTTAAGTTTTTCTTTATATCCCCTTCAGTACTGTGCCACACAAATTATGTACATCTAGCATCTTTGAAGTCCCATTTCAATTGCCTCAACCCAATGATACTGTCATTTCCTATTATGGTTCTTCTCCCCTCCCAGTCCATAATATTCAGAGGTAATTCTAGGGAATTGTAGACCTTACTTTATTTCATTTTCTTCCCAGAGAATACAGTAATACATGGCTTGTTATCTTTTCTCTGAAAAAAAAAAAAAAGCTAATACACATTTTCTTCCAGAGTCTAGATTTTAAGTGAGAGACCAAATTTAGTCTCAGTTACTTTATTATAACTAGATAAGAAAGTGGGTACCATTATGTTTAAAATATGACTTTTTATTTTTACTACAAGGGGATATTTAAATGTAAAGGACATAAAATTCACTTCAAATAAAACAGGCATTTTACAATTCAAATCATTTAAGAAAATAGCTTGGAAACATAATGTTCTTTTCACTATTATTACTATGTTGCATTTCATCTATGATAACAGACTTAAATGCCAGTTTGTTGGGTATAACTCACTTAACTGGTAGGCCATAATTGATACAATTTTAGGCCAATAGTTTTATCCACTATCTCCCTATTTTTGATGAGTCCACATTCCATGCTATCATATAGATCATTTCCTTACTTGCACAGAGATGGGATGTTCATAGGTTCTTTAGCTCATATACAATAAATATTACAAAAATGCTCAAAGGAGTTTGCTTGTTGAAGGTATCCTTCCCTGTTTTCTAGTACTTTTGCATATATAAAACCTCATGTTTTAATAGTCTTTGATCTTACCTCCAACTTGAAATAAAAGTCTTCTACAGATTCTTATGTTATAAACAACCAATAGCCATAAAATATAAGCAATAGAAATAAAACTAGCCTCAAATCCCTGTAACAATCTAAATCCGTAGTTAGTATTCAGAATATATTATTTATCACATTAAAAATGACAGGCAACATGACATTTCATAGAGGAAAGCACAATAGCAACTGATAAAATAAAATGTAAAATAATTTTAAGGAAAAACTATATTCCTATTTTGCTACCAAAACAAAACAAAATGTAAATGCTACATAATGGAGTTTTAGGTACATGTAAGTTATATGTCTCTTGTGACACATTAAATTTAGTATGCTTTTTTTTTAGAGTTAAATTTGGTAATAAAAGGCAAAGCCAACAAATCTATCTATGTACTTTATAATGTTTTCTCCCATAGGGATATTCTCCCAGAAAATTATGTCTCAAGAAAAACTTTAAAGTAATTTAAGGAAATCTTTTATAGTCTCACTACTTCTATAAAATAGTCAGAAATAAACCAAACAGCAAATAGTAGTGTCATTTCTACTCAAAGTGTTCCCTACATCAAAAGGTTTGAAATATTTTCAGGAAATGTGAGATGCAAAGTATTATGGACCCAATGACTTTAAACCTTGGATATAGCTATCTAAATATTATAATGTAATTATAATAATTATATACTTATTTCTACTATAAATTGAAGACAATCATATAATCCATGGTTAATACTGAAAAAGGCCTATCAATTTGTATAATTTCCTAACTTTAAAGCCTGCCACTATTTTCTACTAATTTTAATATATACAGAATTTCACTTGCAAAACTACTAACTTCCTTCTAAAATTTTTTGCTTCATAAGTACAGGGATTTTCTTTGTAATACTTTTTGTGTTTTCAAATTTATCATTTTGAAACTTTAAAAAATATTTTTTGAAAACTAAAAATAAAATTTGCACAAAATTTCATGAAGGTTCAGACAGATTTTATAAATCTTAATTTAACATGCTGAGTTGCTGTATAATAAGGGAATCACTGTTGTGTTTCAGAGACAATAGACTTTCTCTTGCAATTACCATCATTTTCTCCATTTTCTGATTATTTGCAAAACAATAACCATTTGGGCAGTAGTTAATTGTTTGTCTTCAAACATTTGACACATTCTTCATTACTTTTAGTGGATGTGAGTCTTTTACTAAACCACGATTATAATTAAGACCGATGAAATCATTAGGCTTGTTGTAAACATTCAGTTTATCCAAATAGAGTTTGGCAACATTTTAAAGGTCTTCTGTCAGGTTCATTCAATGTTTAATTATTTGTTGTTGATGTTGAATTCCAGCATGATTGTTGTCATTTGTCATTATGGTCTACTGGAGTAAGTCAGCTATACATTGCTCCATTGGAATAAATCAAGGCTATACCTTGAGATCATCATTTCATTTTTAGTACTTCTGAGACACTTTCATTAAAATAATAGCAAATATTACTTTTTAAGAATATTAATATCTTATTAATATTTCTACAGCCATAGCATCCTAGCATCTGATCTTGGAAGCTAAACAGGTTTGCCCTGATTAATTTTTGGATGGGAGACTGCCTGGGAATACCAGGTGCTGCAAGTTAGGGAGAAGGACATAGCAAACTACTCCTGAAACAATATGCTGTTGAAAACCCTTTGAATAGCAGAGAAACACTGACAATAGTGAGGGGCGTGGCACACTGTCAGAGAGTGTTTCATTCTGTTGTACCTAGGGTTACTATGCCTGAGATCCCACCCAATGGTACCTAATAACAACAACATTATTAATATAAAGAATGGCAAGGAGTGTTGTGATTCTATTCTATACTGATTAAACAAGTAGATACTTACTTAGTATTTGTTAAGTACTCCTCTTCCATTAAAATGAACAATTATCCCTGACATCAAGGATCTTATACTCTAAACATGGGATAAACAAAGTGTTGCAGCTTCTGCTTCAGAGGCACTTCCACATATGATACATTCAGACAGACAGATTGGCAGGATTTATGTCTGTCAATTCCTGAGAATGGAATGCTGAAAGGTTTCTACTTTGTTCGGTTAGAGGTAAAATTTTAAAATGATTGTAAATAGAGCCGGGATCAGTGGTTCATGCCTGTAATCCCAGCAATTCAGGAAGTGGAGGCAGGAGGATTGCATGTTCAAGGCCAGAGACATTCAGTATAATTTAGCAAGAACCTCTCTCAATATAAAAAATTTAAAAATAGGATAGGGGTACAGCCCAGTGGTAGAGCACTTCCAAAGTATGTGTAAGGCCTTGGATTCAACCTCCAAGTACTGCAAAAAATAAAAATACAAAATAAATGAAGTAAAGTAAATGAAGTAAAATAAAATAACAGTGAACACACATTCTCTTTCATCAAAATTTAGGAATAAGTGTTAAACATTGCATTTCTTACTAGCACCTTCAACTAATGTTTGAATCTTTACATTTCATAAAAGATATTTTAGCCTGAGATAACATTCCTTGGTTTCCTTTAAGTGTGTGATCAGTTTTTAAAGCAAAATTAAAAACATTATTTAAAATAGTATAAAAATATCTTTGAAGGGCTAATTCTTGCCCTTATTTGTGGTACTGGGAGGTTAAACTCAAGTCTTTACACATATTTTGCAAGTTCTCTACCACTGAACTGCATTCTCAGTCCTTTTTTATTTTTTAAATTAAGTCAAGGTCCCGCTAAGTTATGCAGGCTGCTTCTAGTCTCTAATTTGTCATGCTCCTGCCTCTGCCTCCCAAGTTGTTGGGATTATAGGTGTGTGCCACTGCATCTGGCTTCAAAACATCCCTTTACTGTAATAATTTTGGTGTTTTATTATTGCTCAAGACTTGTTTCAAAGATCCTTTTCAGAGACATTAAATTATTTTTAACTGAATTTACAGGGATAGATTAAAATAAGTATTTTATGTAACTTATTAGTATTTATCTCTTTTTAAACATAAGATAGTAATACATTTGATGTTATTGTGATCAGGTAAAATATTGATGTTCTACTGTGGCTATAGCTTGAGATCATCTGGGGAATTTTTTTTCAAAAAATTGTGGATATACACAATGATAAAGCAATTAATCCAGCTTTCTAAAGATAAGGGCCTTGAAAGGGTATTTTAAACTCTTTAAGTATTTCTGATATGCAATCATCTTTTAAGACCTCTTTGGTAAGAATAAATAGTCCATAGTCAGCCTACAGGTGACCACAGGAAAGCCTGGGAATGTAAGCTAAATTGGGAAATATGAAGACTGTAAAATGAAGTGTCACTTTTAGGAGGGAATTCCAATCATGACTATTAAAATTCACTTAATGCACATCCAGAACTAGAACCATAGTATTGTCTTGATCATTGTCTCCAAAAGGGAAACTACTAGTGTTTGCTTTTGGTAAAGAACCTAGAACAGATTGTTTTAACACAACCTAATTTAAAAAGTTGGGGCTGGGATTCAGCTCAGTTGGTAGAGTGCTGCTCTGTACTCTGTGAGAGTCCAAGGTTCAATCCCCAGCACCAAAAGTGGATATGGCTATCCACTCCTGAGGGGCTGGGATTTAGCTCAGTTGGTAGAGCGCTGCACTGCAGTCTCTGAGGTCCCGGCCTTTGAGTCAAGTCCGACTCATAGCGACCCTATGTACAGCAGATGGAAACAATTGCCGATTCTGTGCCAGGCAAACCATCTTATTTATGTTGAAGCCCATTGTTGCAGACACTGTGTCAATCCATCTGGTGGAGGGTTTTCCTCTTTAGTGTTGACCTGCCACTCTCCCAAACATGATGTCCTCTCCAGGGATTGACCTCTCCTGACTACATGTCCGAAATATGTAAGACGCAGTCTGGCCATTCTTGCTTCCAAGGAGCACTCTGGTTGCACTTCTTCTAGGACAGATCTGTTGTTTCTCTTGGCAGTCCATGGTATATTCAATAGACGTCTCCAGTACCACAATTCAAAAGCATCAATTCCTCTCCTGTCTCCCTTGTTCAATGTCCAGCTTTCACAACCATATGATGAAACTGAAAATACCATGACATGAGTCAGACGCACCTTCCAGTTTAAGCTCATTTGTTACAAGTGGAATTTCAGTTTAAAACCTAGTAAAGAATAGTGGAATAACTACTGCAGTTATATAAGCATTGTATTTAGATGTTCCAGGGCAGATTTTTATGTGTGATTGTTCATATATTTCTGAATAAAAAGGAGGCACAGCTATATCTGGATCTAATTTAAATATGAAATCCCAAATTTCAAGCCTGAGGTCATAATTGAATGAGACTTTCAGTGTCTTGAAATAAGGGTGGAAACATTTTGCATGCTAGTGCCTAAATAATTGTGCTCAGAAGACAAAATATTAGATTACAAATACTGTCACATTCTTTTTTGCACACCATCTCAAAGGTACAATCTAAGGAATCTACATTCCTTGACTTTGGGTTGGCATCATAACTATTATGATTTGACCAGGAGAATATGGAAGAGATGAAGTTATACTAATTCTTATCTTAGACTTCCAGAAGTCTGGACTTTCCTGCCTTCTTTTTGGGAACAAGGCATTTTGATATACAATTAGAAATAATGTGTATAGATAGATAGATAGATAGATAGATAGATAGATAGGTAGATAGATAGATAGATAGACAAGCCATATAGGCTGAACAATACCATCACCTCTTCCAAATAACCCATCCAGGAGCTGACTGCAACCTCCTCCAGTTATCCCAGGAGCTGACTTCAGGCTCATAAGTAGACCCCATCAAGACTAGCAGATAAATATTCAGAGTTATGTTTAGCTCATTTTTCTGAGTTGGCACAAAGTTATAAAAAGATGAGCTAAACATAACTTCATTATTGTATGTTAGTATATTTTGAGTGACTTCATATGAAACAACTTCTGAAAAGCTAGGTGAAACACATTGAATACATTTTTTAAAATCATATAAAACTATCATTTAGTATTCTAGAAACTACGAAAAGAATTGGACTGGCTAATTTAAGTATCACCAATATCCTCCCATGGGATGGTGTTTAGCTCAATTGGTAGAGTGCTACTCTGCATGCTCTACAGTCCTGGGTTCTATCCCCAGCACCACAAAAATGGGAGAAGGAGTTGATAGCCCACTCCTGGAACCATCCCCCAAACATCAGCCATTGAAAACCCTATGAATGGCAGAGAAGCACTGACATAGTGCTGGGCATGGCACAGTTTTGGGGAGACTTTCTTTCAGTTGTACATAGGGTCACTATGATTTGGACTGGACTTAATGGCATCTAACAGCAATGATATCCTGCACACTGGTTCCTTGTCCTACCAATAGCCTTTTAAACAGATGATCATATGCTCCTTCTTAATATATGTACTTGTTATCTTTCCCCACACCACATTTTCTTGGTTTTTCATTGAAATGATATTTAATCCTCTAAATCCTCCTCCCTACCTCAAATCTTTTCTTGGTGATCTCATTCAGTCTCATGATTTTGAATAACATATAAATGCCAATAATTCCCAACATAGACATTGTTTCTGTTCTATATAACCTCTCTAACATTTAATTGATAACTCAAACTCCATATATCTAAAAATAAAGTTTTATTCTACACAAAACTTATTCTATAGTCTCCCCATGTTACCAGTTGTTTAAAAATTTTAGAATCATCCTCAATTGTTCTTTTCTTCTCTTGCCTGCATCTAATTTCTCAGGAGCTCTTGTTGGCTCTTTAACCAAAAGTTTAATAGGACATTTCATATGATATCATGCCTAACTCACCTCACCTACATTTTTAGGCAGAGTCTTCATCATCTTTGGCCTGGATTATTGGTGTAACCTCAGAAATATCTCTGTTCTATCTTTTCTTATCTACATGAGCAGCCAGATCTATGCTTTCAAAGGATAAGATCACCTCAATCCTCAGTTCTAACATTTGCATTCGTACATCATTTTGCTAGAGTAAAATCCGTCTTGTCCAGGATCAAAGCCTGGTATGATCTGTTCTTCTGTTATGTCTATGAGTCATTTTAGTCTACTGATTTTCTTGACCTTCTACTCTGCCCACATTGGCTTCATTGATTGTTCCTCAAATAGGTAAGACAAGCAAGATTTTACTGTAGTTTTTGTTTCTGTGCCTGGTGCTTTACCCAGCAAACCATTTAATTAACCACCTTACTCCAGCCAGGCTTTCCTTTAATATCATCTTATTGCAGACAACATTAATACTATTTATGGCCCAGCACCTTGGAACATGCCTGTAATCCCAGTGACTTTGGATGCTGAGGCAAAAGGATTGTAGATCTGAGGCCAGAGGCACACTGTATATCTTAGTAAGACTCTGTCTCAAAATAAAAAAATGAAAAAGGGGCTGAGGGTGTACCTAATTGGTAGAGCATGTGCCTAACATATGCAAGGCCCTGGTTTCAATACCCTACTACTGAAGAAAAATTATACTGTCTATGTAAATCTATAACCTTTGTGTACTCTTTTCCTACCCTACTTTGTCTTTTATTTATTTATTCCCAATCATGTATGACCTTCTAACAAAGTAAGCTGGTTATATATTTCTATCATTTATAGAAGTCATACATTAGGAACAGAAAGATTTGTTATAATTCCTGGTGGTCATAGAAAAGAGTTCAAATGGTATTCCTCTAATGAAGATGCAAGTTCCATAAGGGCAGAGACCCTTGTTTGGTTCATGGAGCTATATCATACCCTGAAAAATATAAAGTGCTCAGTACTATATTTGTGGAAAAAATTTTATTTAAAAGATTGCATCATTATATGTATATAGATTTGTTTTCTTATTTTTATTCAACTTTACATTCTGGAGATTTGCTTATTTTCTAAATATTACTTACATGCATTAATGGGTAAAATATTAATTTAATCATTCAGCAATTACTGGAGATGAGCTTCAAGCTACTAGATATAATACATGAGGTAAAAATAATTTTAAGTGGGTTTGTGCATTAGAATAAATTTAATAAAGATATTTCATCAGAGGGCATGAACTACCTAAAGTTATTTGTGCATTAGAATAAACTTAATAAAGATATTTCATCAGAGGGCATGAACAACCTAAAGTTATGTTTTTTCCTAAGTACAAATGTAATTAATGCTTGTTGTTGTTAGGTGCCATCCAGTCGGTATCCGACTCATAGCGACCCTACCTACAACAGGAGAAACACTATTGTCAGTGATTGTCTGCTGTTCACAGGGTTTTCAATGGCAGATTGATTTTTGGGAGGGGGTTGCCAGGTCCTTCTCCCAAGCCTGCAGCACCTGGTGTTCCCGGCGGTCCCCCATCCAGGCACTAACCAGGCCCGCCCTGCTTAGCTTACGAGATCTGACGGGATTCCACAGGGCTGCGGCTGCAGGCGAATTAATGCTTAGTATTAAATAATTTAATCTCTCTCCCTCTCTCTCTCTCTCCCTCCATAACTCCCTCCTTTCTTCCCTCCCTCCCTCTCTGTTTTTTGTTTGTTTTTGAGACAGGGTCTCACTATGTACATCACAGGCTGGCCTGAAATTTGCCATGCAGCCTAGGCTGGCTCACACTTTCTATCCTTCTGCCTCAGCTTCCCTAAATGCTGGGACTGAAGTTGTACACTGCCATACCTGGCACCTAATCTCTTTTAAAAAGTGAAAATTAAATTGAAGACAAATAAGATTTTAAAAACAGATTTTATTTATAATTATGCCACAACATAGTGTAATAAAAGAATTGTACCTCAAAATATATATCACAATTTTGATTAATTTTGGGATGTCTACATTAAACTGTGGGGCTGGGATTTAGCTCAGTTGGTAGAGCTCTGCGCTGCAGCCTCTGAGTTCAATTCCCAGCACCGCAAAAATGGGAGAAGGGCCTGGCAATCCACTCCCAATGCAATCCCAAAACAGTCAGCCATTGAAAACCCTCTGAGGGTCACTATGAGTCGGATACCGACTCGACGGCACCTAACAACAACAACAACATTAAATTGTAAGTAATACACTTGAATGTTATTTAATTAATATGTTCCATAAAATACTTTCAGTAACTATATCTATAAAAATACATATCAAAAAAGAAGTTGACATAGTGGTAAAACTAAATAATATTGGTAGGAACTAGTAAATTTCAAGCACATTTAGGGAAATGTAACCTGGAAGTAAGAAGCCACAAGTAACCAATTAGATCAACCAAGTTTCAGTCACACTACATGAGTTTCATTCTCCTGTGTCCTATTCTTCAAAGGAAACAGGTAGTTTTTAGTCAACATTCATCAGATAAAGTCCAATTATTCTAGAAAAACAAATCCCATGACCTAGCGAGCAGTCACCTAGCTCATCAATCCCTATTAGTTGTTAGATGCCCTGGAGATGGGTCCAACTTATAGCAACCTTATGTAGAATGGAATGAAACACTCCTCAACTTTAAACCATCCACATGGATTTTTTTTTTTTCCAGCATCGGGGTTTGAACTCAGGGCCTTGTTCTTATGTGCTTTGTAAGTGCTATACCACTGAGCTTCACCTTCAGCCCATTTTTTTTTCACTTGTTTGAGACAGGGTCTTGCTAAGTTATGTACGTAGACTGCCTCTAGTCTTGAACTTGCGATTCTCCTGCCTCTGCCTCCCAAATTGCTGGGATTACAGGCTTGAGCCACTGCACCCCACTCCACACGACCTTTTTATGTTTAAGTCTATTATTTAAGTCTATTATTTTAAATCTATTATTGCAGCAACTGTGTCAATCCATCTACTTGAGGGTCTTCCTATTTTCTGTTGACCTACCACTCTCTCAAATATGATATCCTTCTCCAGGAATTGGTCCCTCTGGACTAGATGTCCAAACTATATAAAATGCAGTCTAGTCATCCTTGCTCCCAAGGAGCACTCTGGTTGT
The DNA here is from genome assembly GCA_007922755.1 of Pedetes capensis. Taxonomy (NCBI): domain Eukaryota; kingdom Metazoa; phylum Chordata; class Mammalia; order Rodentia; family Pedetidae; genus Pedetes; species Pedetes capensis. Next base: position 29,546 of record VMDO01018050.1, read on the forward strand.
ACTTCTTCCGGGATGGATATGTTGGTTATTTAGCAGAATTTGGTCTATTCAACATTTGTCTAAAGCATTGTAATTCAAAAGGATCAACTCTTCTCCTGTCTGCCTTATTCACCATCCAGCTTTCCCAAACATTTGATGAGAATGAAAGAATCATGGCATGAGTCAGGCAAACCTTTGTCTTCAATGTGACTACTTTACTTTTCAACACTTTAAAGAGGCCTTTTGCAACAGCTTTTCCCGTGGTAATACATCTTTTGATTCCTTGACTGATGCTTTCATGACTGTTGATTGTAGAAACAAGTAAAACAAAATATTAAACAAACTTAACCTTTTCTCCGTTTATCAAGAAGCTGCTTACTGATTCACTTGCAAAGACTTTGGCTTCTTGATGTTGTGGTGCAATCAATACTGAAGGCTGTGTTCTTTCATCTCCATCAGTAAATGTTTCAAATCCTCTTTAGTTTCAGCAAGCAAAGTTGTGTCATCTGCATAATGCAGGTTTTTAATGAGTCCAATCCTGATGCCGTGTTCTTCTTCACAAAGTCTAGCCTCTAGGATTATTTGCTTAACATAGAGATTGAAGAGGCATGGTGAAATGATACAACACTGTCACACACATTTCCTGACATTTAATTAGGCAGTGTTTCCTTGTTCTATTTGAAAGATTGCCTTCTGGCCCAAATACAGATTTCTTATAAGTACAATTAAGTGTTCTGGTATATCAATTCTTTGGAATATTATCTATAATTTTGTTGTGATCCATACAGTCAAATGCCTTTGCATACACAATAAAACATACATAGATATCTTTCTGGTATTCTCTGATTTTGGCTAATATCCATCTGACATCAGCAATGACTTCCTTGTTCCCACACTTTCTTCTGCATCTCAGTTGACTTTCTGGCAATTTCCTGTCAATATATTCTTACAGTTGCTTTTGAATGATCTTCAGCAAAATTTTACTTGCATGTTCTATTAATAATATTGTTTGATAATTTCCAAAGTCAGTTGGATCCCCTTTCTTAGGAATAGATAGAAATGAGTTTCTTCCATTCAGTTGGCCAGTTAGCTGCTTTCTAAATCTCTTTGCATGGACAAGTGAGCATGGTACTGTATCTGATTATTGAAAGATCTCAACTGATATTGCATCAGTTCCTGAAGACTTTTGTTTCACCAATGCCTGTAAGGCAGCTTCCATTTCTTCCTTCAGTACCATTAGTTTCTGATCATATGAAACCTCTTAAAATGGTTGTTCATCCACTAATTCTTTTTGATATGACAACTGTATATTCCTTTCATCGTCTTTTTATGTTTACCTTTCCTTTTAATATTTTCCCTGTAGAATCCTTCACTATTGCTACTCAAAGGTTTGATTTTTTTTTTTTTTCAATTCTTTAAACATAACAAAAACAGAATGTCTTCTTCCCTTTTGGTTTTCTATCTCCAGCTATTTGTACAGCCGGGCACCCCTGATTCCCGCATATGACTTGGGGAGGAAATGTGAGCCAAGACAGTGTGGGCGGAGGGGAAACTGAGTCAGCAGCCCAGGTGAGAGAGGAGAGTCTCAGAGCACAGGGGGCAGCAGGTCACAGGAAGTGCTGCCGAGCATCAAACCAACTCCTAGGACAGTCACACCAACAAAGCAACAAATTCCTAAAACGGCACAGAGGGGAACAGGAAGTGTGGACATAAAGTGTTGCATGCCACACAGAGGCTGGGCTGGTTGGCGCGGGGCGGCAGCCGGGGCATCTGTTAGGAGAGAGACGGCTTGGCTCCCGCCTGCGAGGAAGGGTGTTGGTCTGCGCGGTGGTGAGGCTCCAGCAGTCAGGTGCCTGCGGAGGATCCTGAGCGAGTCAGAGCCCACCCATCCTGGTGACCTTGGACGTCAGCCTGGCATTGATGAGATACTGGGCAAGGCTGATGTTGGCCGGCGTTCCGGAGATGGTGATCTGGCGCTCCGATGACCCTTCAGTGGTGTTGGCAATTTTTATCTGAGCTCCAGACATCTGTCGGATTTCACTGATTTTGGTCCCCTGGCGTCCGATTATACAGCCTATCAGATCATTGGGAATGGTGAGCTCGTGAGTGCTGGCCGGAGGGCTGGCACCCAGACCGGACGACTGGCCCATCAGATTTTGATCTTCTTTGGAGGAGGGTAAAGGCAGCTTTTCTCCGGGGAACAAATATCTGTACAGCTATTATTTGTATAGCCATAATATTTGAATTTGTTTTCTGAAGCTGCCCTTTGAAATCTCTGTTTAGTTCTTTAAATTCATCATGTCTTCCTTTTACTTTAACTGCTTGAGGTTCAAAGGCCAGTTTCTGAGGTGTTTTTTTTTTTTTTTTTGGCATGTAATTTGGTCTATTTCCTATTATTTTAATAACCTTTATTTTCCTTATGAGTGCTGTCTTTGATGTCATGCTACAACATGTCTATTCATTGATCATGACTGTGTAACTCATCAAATCTGTTCTTAAGATGGTCTATCAACTCAGATGGGGTATACCAAGGTAATTTTTGGCTCCTGTACATTTGTTCTAATTTTCTTCAGTTTCAATTGCACGAGCAATTGATGGTGATGGTGTGATCCATAGTGACTACTTGATCTTATTCTCACTTTTGATATTGAGCTTTATCATCATCTCTTTCCACAAATATAGTCACTTTTGTTCCATCTAGTGAATTCCATGTGTATAGTTGCCATTTTTTTTTCTTGTCTTTTTAAGAACTTTTTGCTTCCCTCTTGAATGATATCTTTTATGTCATGCCACAACTCTTCTGGTCTCCTGTCATTTGTGTCTAATGCATTAAACACCCGTGGAAGCAGCAGTCAAGAAATCAAAAGACGCGTTGCTCTAGGAAAAGCTGTGGCAAAAGAC
>VMDO01018050.1:32525-43327 GCA_007922755.1 Pedetes capensis
GAAAGCTGGACATTGAACAAGAGAGACAGAAAAACAATTGATGCTTTTGAATTGTGGTGCTGGAGACGTCTATTGAATATACCATGGACTGCCAAAAGAACCAACAGATCTGTCCTAGAAGAAGTACAACCAGAGTGCTCCTTGGAAGCAAAAATGGCCAAACTGCGTCTTACATATTTCGGACATGTAGTCAGGAGAGGTCAATCCCTGGAGAAGGACATCATGTTTGGAAGAGTGGCAGGTCAACGCAAAAGAGGAAAACCCTCCATCAGATGGATTGACACAGTGTCTGCAACAATGGGCTTAAACATAAATAAGATTGTTTGCCTGGCAACGAATCGGCGAGTGTTTCAATCTGCTGTACATAGGGTCGCTTTGAGTCGGACTCGACTTGACGGCACCTAACAACAACAACAACAGTTGCCATTTATGTTGGTGAAAAAATATATTTGCAATGAAAACATCATTGGTCTACCAAAATTCTATCATGTGATCTCCAGCATTGTTTTTGTCACCAAGGTCATATTTTCCAACTACTGATTCTTCTTCTGTGTTTCCAACTTTTACGTTTAAGTCACCAGTAATTGATCAGTGCATCACGATTGCATGCTCAATCAACTTCAGACTGTGGAAGCTAGTAAAAATCTTCCCTTTCTTTCTCTATGGATTTAGTGGTTGGTGTGTAAATTTGAATTATTAACTAGCCTTCCTTGTAATCATATGGATATTATTCTATCACTGAGAACATTGTACCTCAGGACAGGTCTTGAGATGTCTTTTTTCTTTTTTTTTTGATGATGGATACCTCCCAATTTCTCTTCAATTTATCATTCCATACATGGTAGACCATATGATATTCTGATTCAAAATGGCCAATATGAGTCCATTTTAGCTGACAGATGCCTAGAATGTTGATATTTATGTGCTCCATTTTACTTTTGATGATTTCTAATTTTTCTAGATTCACACTAAACTACATTCCATGTTCCATTTATTAATGGATGTGTACAGTTGTTCTCACTTTGACTAGTGCTTTATCAGCAAATGGAGATCCCAGGGGCTTCACTCCATTCCTACCATTAAGGTCAAATCTAGTTTGAGGAGGCAGCTCTTCTGCATTTGTTTTTGTGCCTCCAACCTGGAGGACTCATTTTTTTTCAAAGTTTGCACCCATTGTTACAGACACTATGTTTCTTCTCATTTTGAGCCATGCCACATCCACAAAAGGAGGTTTCAAGGACCTCACTTAATTACCATTATTAAGCTCTACTCTACTTTGAGGCAGCAACTCTTCCTCAGTAGTTTCTTAAATGCCTTCCAGCCTCGGTAGCTCATTTTTTGGCACTACATTTGACACTGTTTCCTGCTATTCATGAGATTATCAATGGCTGTTTATTCCAGATTGTTTCAGGACTGGGTTGCCAGATTGTTCTCATTTGTCTTAGTCTGGAAGCTAAGCTGAAACCCCATGGGTGGTCCTGCTGGTATCTGAAATACCAGTGGCATAGCTTTCAGCCTCAAAGTAACGTACAAAACCTCATAGCAAAACAAACTGACAGATGAGTAGGAGAATCAATCTCTAGGTAGAAACTATAAGAACAACTGCCCTTTACCTCTACTGGGTCAACATATAAGTACCCCTGAGTGAGGACCAATCTACTGAAGTTAGTTCAAAAATCGAGCCCAAAGAAAAAGAACATGAAACCTCCAAAGCAATAGCTCCACCTCACCCAGTAGGGACCCTTTCTGTTATTCTGGGATTTTGTCTATCCTCTCAATAAAATCTTCTTTGCTTTCACATAGCTTGGGTATCTGTACATTTATTCCTGTGTCCATATACCCAGAGGTCCAGTGCCTGGCCCTTCAGGAGAAACTCTGGTCTCAATTTTAATATTATCTAACCTTTAAAGTCTAGTATAATCACATCATTAACTCATCATTCTCCACAAATTACATTGGTTATTTTTTCTTATAGAAATAATAACATGTTGAAGATTGAATACTTTAGCTTATTAATCTAAATAATAAAATATACTGCCTACATAATCTCCCTGGAAATCCTGAAAATATATTAATGTCTGATCATCTAAGCTTTTTAACAAATTATAAAAAGACACAAACTATTATAGAATAAACATGGAGAAAATTGTAATTGTTCTTATCCACAATTTTTGAAGATATACATTTTCTAGAGAGTTTCCCTTTAGATATTAATCAAAGAAGTTTACTCATCTTGACCTTTGTTTTAATTTTTAAGGCAATGCTGAAAGGTGTTTATGTAAAAGAGCTAATTTTCCCTTGATGGCTTGATTCACATTGATTTCCTTCTTCAGAAGCTACTTTTGTAACTTTTGTCTGACTCATAAAATTAGCAACTCATTACACATTTCCTTCTTCAATGCTGGCTCCAGGCTAAATTGTGAATTCCAAGTAATTGTCTGAGATTTTCACTCTTCCCTGTACATATCATTCCTTCTTTGTACGATGTTTCTGACTCAAATACTCCAAATCCTCTTTTCCAAAAATGTGTCAGTGTGAGTATAAAAATAAAAGAAAGATTTTCTTCATTTTATTTACTATTTTCACTCTTCTGTCATTTTTGATGAAAGTTCTGTCCTTTAAATGAAAAAGGTCTTGTTTTGGGTACTGTTTTTTGATCATTCAGTTTTGATCATTCAGTTTAATGTAAAGTATTCAGTGATTCTAAAACCCTAAAACTTGACTTCTCTGTTCTTCCTGCATAAACTTGGATGTAGAGATTAATTTTCCTTGAATGAGGGTTTGAGCATGTTTTGCACAGGTGTTTTTTAAGTTCCTAGATAGAAATATGTCATTTCACCTTTACATAACCTTTAACACCGCGCACAATGAGTTAGGAGACTATGAGACACATACAGGTGGACAAGAGTATCCATGTACATAATTTTCTTTGGATTAAGTTTGTAGAATGGCAATAAGAAGACAAAAGACAAAATAGGAGCTTTTTTGTAAAATAAAAATATTATATTTCTTTGTCTTCATATTGAACAGGAGAAAGAATCTGAAATGAGAAAAATTTCTGAACTTCAGCTATTTTTTTTTTCTCTGAAACACTATTATGAGTTTAAAGGCATTCTCACTCATTCTACTGATTTGTGAAGTCTATATTTCTTTCCTGGAAACTGGGAGGTTTGTGATGGCTTCAACTGGAAGACTATAAAGGGGTTTTATGCCATGTTGCTTGTCTACACGCTTATTTGAGATTCCCTCTCTGGGAAAGACCAGCTGCTATGTACAAAGCCAACTTATCCTCAGACAGCTTGCCAGTCAGCAGACTAGGTAAACACAATGTTTTCTTCTATCTCCCGTCATGTAACTAAGGTCCTCTTGGATAGTTATGGCCAGCTCATCTACTAGCTAAGTAACACCAAATTATTCATTCCCTGACACAAGGAACACCAGGATAACTCAGCTGAGCCTTCCCAAAATCCATGATCCAGAGAATCTATAAGATATATTAGAATGACTATTCTGAGCTGCTACGCTTGTTGATGGTATTTAACATACAGTATATAACTGAAAAAACAAATAAAAATAAAACCCAACCAACCAAATAAAAAAATGAAACATCACTTCCATACACTTAAATAACAACTATGTCACAAAAACCTTTATAACCAAACCAAGAAGTATAATTCAAAGTGCATATGAAGGGAGACTAGGCAGTATGAGGTGCATGTTATTGTTGTTGTTAGATGAGATTGAGTTGGTGTGCAACTCATAGAGATCCTATATACAACAGACAAAAAATATTGTTAGTTCTTCTCTGCTATTCATAGGGTTTGCAATGGCAGACTGTTTTTTTGGGGGGAAGGGGTTGCCTGGTCCTTCTTTCAAGCCTACAGTACTTGGTGTTACCAGGAGATCTCCCACTGAAGGACTAATCAGGCTGACCTTCCTTAGCTTTCGAGATCAGGAGGGTTTGGGTGCTAGGGTAAAGAAAAGAAGATAAAATAGCTTTGAGAAAAATATTTTAAAGTGTAAAACAAATTCTTTGTTATAAACAAGCAAATAAAAATGTTAGATAACCTTAGCATGAATGTTGTTGTTGTTGTTGTTAGGTGCCATCCAGTCAGTATCTGACTCATAGCGACCCTCATAGGGTATTCATTGGCTGATTGTTTCAAGATTGCCTTGGGAGTGGATTGCCAGGCCCTTCTCCCATTTTTGCGGTGCTGGGAATTGAACTCCAGACCTCAGAGACTGCAGCGCAGCACTCTACCAAGTGAGCTAAATCCCAGCCCATTAGCATGAATAGGAAGTGATATTTTCATCTTGTATACTTAGAAATTATTGCAATCCATCACTTTCCTGATGTAATTTTTCCTACCCACTCAGCCATTTAAGATATTATTTATTTTTAAAGGAAATACATAATAAAAATTGACTATGTTACTTTCTTCATGTGACAAAAATCTATTATTTCTTTCTATTTTTTGAAGTGAAAAAGACAAGTATCTGTACATTGTTGTTGTCAGGTACCCTCTAGTCAGGTCCAATTCATAATGACTCTCATGGGGTTTCCAGTGGCCAACTTTTTCAGGATTGCTTCAGGAGTGAATTGCCACATACTCCTGCATTTGTGATGCTGAGAATAAAACCAAGGTCCTCAGAGAATGCAGAGTAGCACTATACTAATACCAACTGAGCTAAACCCCAGCCCTTATAAATGCATACTACATATTATATAGACATATATGTGAAAATATAAGTACTATTTAAGAAAAATGTGAACATGCGAAGAATACTGGTTATTTACAATTTAGGGGACTCAGCTATGCAATAAACATGTAAAGGTTCATTGTATCACACTATGATTATATAATCAGAGGCAAATGGTAGAAACCTTGCTGATTTGAAATTAGTCTTATTTTCTAAAGATGGTTAGTTTAGGGGGAAGTACAATAGAGCAAGAAGTTAACATTTAAAAGCAAACATGAGAAACAAAATATATGATAGGCTGATAAAATAGGGAGTTATACATTTTGGAATTAAAGTACAATCATTACATAAAATTATCCAGAAATAGAATGACTCAAAATTGTAGAATGAAGCTCCTTGGGAAGCCGGATGCAGGACATAAGTAGGGAAGATAGCAACATAATTTTCTTGGTGAAAAATATTGAAAAAATTCACCATCTGTAACGAGCCAATTAAGTCCTGTTACTGTGCAGCTCCTACTTTTCTCTGTAGCTTCATCTGAAATCAGTTTGTGCTGAAAAGTTACCCTTCAGTAAACCTGAATTGCTTATATTTTCCTCATAAACACCATAGGATTTTTGTTTGTTATTTTTTCATTTTATGCCAAATGCTTTTATCAGCTTGTTTTCTATTCATTTGACTATTTCCCTCCAGACTATTGGCCTTTTGACAAGACCTCTGTCTTATGTAACTTCCCTGACTTACATTCAGTGGACAATAAATGAAATTATGAGAAATAAGCAACATAAATGCAAAATCATTAAACAGTGAATCAAACCTTGAGAATATACTTCCATTTGTTTATCCATCACTAGTTGTTGGGCGGGCTGGGATTTAGCTCAGTTGGTAGAGTGCTGCTCTCCAGTCTCCGAGGTCGCGAGTTCGATTTCCAGCACCGTAAAAATGGGAGAAGGATGTGGCAACCCACTCCCAAGGCAACCCCGAAAACAATCTGCCATTGCAAACCCTGTGAGGGTCGCTGTGAGTTGGGCACGACTCGATGGCACCTAACAACAACAACAAAGTTGTTGGGCATTTGATCCATTTCCATTTATTGGTTATCATAAATAAATCTACTGAACCGGGCGCAGTGGCGCCTGCCTGGAATTCCAGTGGCTCTGGAGGCAGCAGCAGGAGGATCGCAAGGTAATAGACCAGAGGCAGTCTGTGTAATTTAGCGAGGCCCTGTCTCAAAACATAAAAACAAAATGGGCTGGGGAGGCAGCTCAGTCGTCCTGCATTTACAAAGCATGCAAGTGTGAGACCCTGGGTTCAACCCCCAGTACCACAAACAAACAGCTACCATGACATCTGGAGACAGATTATTTCATTTCTCTTGCCTAAAAGCCTAGAGCTGGAATGACTGGGTCATAGTGTAAATGCAGGTTTGACTTTATAAGAATCTACAAAAATGTTTTCCAAATAATTTGTGGTCTGCTCTAGCCTTGACAGGAATTTATAAGAACTCCACCTCCTCTCTAATGCTTGATAATTTTAGTTTTCTTTCTTTCTTTCTTTCTTTCTTTCTTTCTTTCTTCCTTTCTTCCTTTCTTCCTTTCTTTCTTTTTTCATTTTGGTCATTCTAATGCGGATAATATGACATCTCATTGTGATTTCAATTTTTTCCCTGGTGGGTAGTCATGATGAATACCTTCTCATGTGCTCATTTGCCATATGCCTCTAAGGTAAAATATCTATATCTATTGTACTTTAATTATTTATTTATTTTTTCCTTTTATTAGTAAATGATGATGGGGTACAGAGTAATACAGCATTGGCTTTTTCCATTATCCATCCTTCACATCACTTCTAACAATACTTTCATCAAACCACAAAGTTTATGGAGTGTTATAGCTAATATGTAGTAAAACTCAGATGCTTTTTGGGGTTATATTCCCCTATTTTTCCAATATGCTCATGAAATTTTGCTGTTTACATTGAGATTGTCCTCTCCCTATTCAATTGTATTTTATTTTTGAAAATAAAATTGATTTTTTTGTCCATATTATAGGATACTATCATAAAACAACATGAATAAATCTCCAAAACATCAACTAATTGAAAGAATCAGACATACACTTACTGTATGATTTATAGGAAAGACAAGACTATAGTCCTAGCAAATAGATTTGTGATTGTCAGAAGCAATTTTTTTACAAGAGGGTAAAATATTAATTGCTTTTGCAAATGGTACCTTTTAGACTGTCAAAAAGCTATGTATCATGAATGTTGTAGTGATTATAAGACTATTTATGTTTTAAAATATCATTGAATTATATGCCTACAAATAGTGCTTTTTATTAAATCAAAGTATCTCAATAATGCAAATTAAAATGTAGCAAATTATGAAGATGACACATTAATTTCTGTGTAATACATAAATAAATGTGCTGAATGATTTACCACAAAACATGCAACAGTTCCGTATATTTTAAAGTAATAATTCCATTAACCTTTAATTAACACTAAAATATCCAGAGCATAGATTGTTGTTGTTGTTAGGTGCTGTCGAGTTGGTATCCAACTCATAGTGACCCTACGTACAACAGGGGAAACACTATTGTCAGTGCTTCTCTGCTGTTCATAGGGTTTTCAATGGCAGATTGATTTTTGGGAGTGGGTTGCTGGGTCCTTCTCCCAGAGCATAGATAGATAAGGGCTATTACCCAAACCTTTTAAAGTAATGGTCATCTTGATACTAAAACTTGACAAAGATTATACATAAAAAGGAATCAAATCTCACTTATTTCTCACATATGTATATAAATTAAAAATTATCTAAATAAAATATATACAAACTGAATAGAAGAATGACTTAAAATAATCAGTTATGTGTTACATAATAAAGTTTAGTCAATTATGAACCACACATATTACAGTAGTCTTATGACACTGTAATGAAGCTGGACAATTCCAGTTGTCTAATGATGTCATAACTGTTATAACTTCTTGTTGTTATTTTTGTTAGGTGCCCTTTAGTCAGTATCTGACTCATAACGACCCTGTGTACAACAGGTGAAACCCTATTGTCAGTGCTTCTCTGCTGCTCATAGGGTTTCCAATGGCAGATTGAGTTTTGGGAGTGGGTTGCCAGGTCTGTCTCCCAAGACTACAGCACCTGGTGTTCCCAGGTGGTCTCCCATTCAAGTAGTAATCAGGCACCACCCTGCTTAGCTTCCGAGATCTGAGGGAATCGGACACCACAGGGCTACTGCTGCAGGCCATAACTTCTTAGTACAATGCCTTAATCATGGGTTTATGATGATATTGGTGTAGACTGAGCTACTGCACTTTTAGTGACATAAAAGTGCAAAATACACAATTATGTACACTACATACTACCTGATAGTTATAATAAATGACTGTGGTACTGGATTATATATTTATTATTCTATACTTTTATCATTATTTTAGAGTGTATTCCTTCTATTTGTAAAGGATGTTGTCGACTCATAGCGACCCTTATAGAATTTTCAATGGCTGATTGTTTCAGGATTGCCTTGGGAGTGGATTGCCACGTCTTTCTCTCATTTCTGTGGTGCTGGGAATCAAACTCGGGACCTCAGAGACTGCAGAGCGGTGCTCTACCAGCTGAGCTAAATCCCAGCCCATTTGTAAAGGATATTTACTGTAAATAAGTATGCAGTGTTATGCCCACAACAGCCTAGGATATCTAGTGTTTACTGCATATCTTATTGCATCAAGAGGCACCTAGAGTGATGGGCATATACCATATGGATTTGTACAAGTCTTCTCTATAATGTCTGCACAATGATGAAATTGCTAAATGATGCATTTCTCAAAATGTATCTTTGTTGTTATGAGGTGCATGATTGTAACATGATTATGCAGAATCTGGTTCAACAAAGTTGGGGTAATTCAATTTGGGAATCTATTAATATAATTCTTACTCATAAGTTTTAAAACATTTTTTAAATTGTGAATATATAAGATATCATATATTGTTGCTTTTAGGTGCCTTTGAGTTGATGTCCAACTTATAGCGACCCTCACAGAGACATGTGAAAGAGTATTGTTAGTATTTCTCTGCTATCCATAGCGTTTTCAATGGCGGATTCTACTTGGGAATGGGTTTCTGGGTCCTTCTCCCAAGCCTACAGCACCTGGTGTTCCCAAGTGGTCTCCCATCCAAGTACCAACCAGGTGCCACCCTGCTTAGCTTCTGAGATCCCATTTGGATACCACAGTGTTACAGCTGCAGGCTTCAATATATTAGAAGTGGTTAAATGGGCATTCCTCATCAATTTTTCAGCCAATTTTCTTGTTGAGAAGAAAAGTCTTTGTTTCTCAATTCAAATAAGAAGTTTAATGTGTATTCCAGTTATAACTCTTCTAAATTCTAATTCTGTGGGCTGGGATTTAGCTCAGTTGATAGAGCACTGCGCTGCAGTCTCTGAGGTCCCGAGTTCGACTCCTAGCACCGCAAAAATGGGAGAAGGGCCTGGTAATCCACTCCCGAGGCAATCCCGAAACAGTCAGCCACTGAAAACCCTATGAGGATCGCTAGGAGTCAGATACCGACTTGACGGCACCTAACAACAACAACAACAAATCCTAATTCTAGAATGAAGAGATAAGCTATGAAACTTTGTTTACTTTCACAGTTCCTTACCATGTTTTCTTTTAGTTTCAAAAGACTTTTAGCTGGCATAATAATAATAATAATAATAATAATAATAATAATAGTTATAACAACAACAACTATTATTATTATTATTATTATTATTATTATTATTATTATTTTGGCAAAAGAAGCATAGAAAATTTAAAATTTTCAAAGTAATCCATTGCTATTTATCACTCATTAGCTCCAGCAGTGAGGCAATGTACCTTGAGTAATGTGGACCTACTCTTTATAAATTCCACAGAGAATGAGTCATTATCAACTGGCTCATAATAACATAAACCATTGATAACATCTTTCATGCACAGTCTACATTGCTGAAATTTGGAACATGGATATCATATATCTTCATAATTTTGTTATAAATAATTCTATGTTTTTAAAGAACATATCAGTTCCTTTGTAATATTTTTCATTTCTTTAAGGTCCTATAATGACTTTGCTAAATAAGGCAGTAATGCACTCATATTTCTTCACTTGTTTTCTGAAATTGCATCATTTGGGCCACACTCATTACCAATCACATTACCTTCATCCAGGAAGCGAAGTACATGATGGCATTGTTTTATGTATGTATATATGTATGTATGTATGTATGTATGTATGTATGTATGTATTTTGCAGTACTTGGTGGCTGAACCCAGGGCCTTGCACATACTTTGCAAGTGCTCTACCACTGTGCTGTACCCCCAGTCCAATTTTTAATTTTTTATCTTGAGACAAAGTCTCACTAAGTTATGAAGGCTATGTCTGGCTTCATACCTGTGATCCTCCTGCTTCTGCCACCCCAGTTGCTGGGATTATAGGTGTGTGCCATGGTGCCTGATTATGATGCTATTATTATTATTATTGCAGTACTGGGGGTTGAATCTAAGGCCTCACACTTGCATGCTTTGCAAGTGCTGGACCACTGAGATGCACCCTCAGCCTATTTTCTTTTCTTTTTTCTTTTTTTTTTTTACTTTTTTGTGACAGGGTCTCACTAAATTACCCAGACTGCCTCTGGTCTCCAACTTGCGATCATCCTGCCTCCACCTCCCAAGCTGCTGGGATTATTGGCACGCACCACTGTGCCCGGCTTAATGTCATTATTGACCATGATAAAGAATTTTTGTCAACATAAATATATGAGAATATTCAAAAAGAGTAATAATTATCATGATCTTATTCATATTCATAAAATAAGTGAACTAATTGACAAAATAAATTCAGTATTTAATTTTTAAAACATCCAAATGCTTTCATGTTTAACAATTCTGTTGTTTTGTATAACTTTCATTAAAATGATATTTTTTCTCATTTTAAGCTTTCCTTTATGTGTAATTTTTAATAGATAACATCTTTAAGTATATTTTGTTTTTACATTATCTTTAATAATCTTTGTACTAAGTATATCCTATATATATATATATATATA